>JAFMPE010147709.1:6045-28557 GCA_024759925.1 Ficus religiosa
ATTACTATATGGCCTCTTCGGCGCCGCCAGGGACTCACAAGACACAAGGATAGGCTCCTTTAGTATTCTGGGTGGAGCTAGACTCTGCCGGAGAATTCAAAAAGCTCCACCTAAGAATTCCAAAAAAAATTTATATATATATATATATATATATATTTTTTTTTTCAGTTGACTATTTTATAAACATAATATCAATCTTTTAGTTTCCAAAATCGATAGATTGGTGTAGTGCTGATATTAAATAGTCAACTAAAAAAAAAGAAGTAAAATTTGAATTGACTTGAATGTCTATAGAATAGGCCGGTGGCCTTGTGTATTATTCTTGCTTGTTTCTGGTGTCTTTTGGTGGAGCCTTGTGAATGTCTCCTTTTTCTTCTGCGGAATGTCTTACTCAACTTATCTAATTGGATGCCAAAGGCATTGGCTAGCTATCCATTAGCGAAAGTGTCCCCATTGATTTTGAAATTTGAATGGTCAACTTATCAGCAGTCTTTTAATTTGATGTCACTAAAAAGCTAAATGAGCCTATAAATCTCAAGATTCTCTCTTTTCATCTACTGAGTTTGGGTAATTCAATAGAAAATAAGCAGTCTTCAAATCTTAATGATGAAGAAAATTTCGGCCAATGGTTTTTGCTTGAAAAGCTGCGGGTCACACACACTTGCCCTACGTAGAGAAAGAGAGAGTGACATGTGTAATATTGTTTTATTAAAAATATCATTAAAGACAGGTCGATGATACGTTAGTATTGAATTTGATCGGCAACAAAACTGCTACTTGAATGGTACAATTCCAGTTATAGGGTGAATGAGTTTAGTTTAAGATTTTTAAGTTTCAATAATAATTTTTTAGAAAAGACAAAAAACTTTTTTAGAAAAAGATAAAAATCATAGAGAAAAAAGTACAATTTAGTTTAAATTAAACTCATCCCTAAACAAGCCCAATCGATTTGGTTCTGTTTGGTTCGTGCATCCTTGTGCAAATTATTTAAAAAAAAAAATAAAATCAAAGACGTTGCCAAAGATTTCATGGACTCAAGCTTCAACTACATTTTTGTTGGTCTGGAACATCAAGGATCAACCAAATAAGGTTGAAGCATGAGAAAGGTAATCACCATTGCCGTGTTCTTTGACCGTTTCATGGATTTGTAAATTGCTTTTTTTGACTTTTGTCATAGTTGGAAAAAGATCACTGCGATGGAAGAAGAGTTGGGGCATAAATTGAGATCACCAACTCGACAAACCCCAAACTGATTTGGACAGGGCATAGCCAAATATAGTGTAGGAATGACGTGCAAAACTCTTTTTTTTTTTGTTTTGTTTTTTGAAGAGAACACTTTGTACTCACCATATTTGTGTTCTTTTGATCTTTAATGTGTCCAATTGATATTATAAAGTATTCAATAGCAACAATTATTAATAATGAGCTTCAAGTGACAAGAAAAATAATAATTAAATTAAAGCATTAACAGTAATAATGAAAAACAAATGAAAATTATTATTATTTTCTAAGAAAAATAAACAAATAAGAAATAAGTAACGGATATCTATTATATAAGTCAGATGCACTTGTGGCCAAAAAACTAACAAAATATTTCTTCTTATTCTTCTTCTTCTTCTTCTTTTTTCTTTACAAATGAATTATTGACCTAAAATTCAGATTCATTCAAATGAGATCGAAATACTAAGAAAGGTAATCACCATTCTTGTGTTTTTCAAACTTTCATGGATTTATGTGATTGTCATGGTCTGAAAAAGAGCACTTTGACGGAAGAATTAAAGCACAAATTGAGATTACCATGAAAATATGAGAATCTGATTTAGAAATGTACAAAGGAGTTCAAAGACCAACTAGACAAACCCCAAAGTGAGTTAGAGTCTTGGAGATATAGCTAATTAGTGTAGGAATGCTTTCTTATAAAATAAAAATAAAAAATAAAAAAAAATTAAAATTGTAGTGTAGGAATGACATTTCAGACTCTTTTGGTGTGTTTGATTCGTCGGCTGGAGTTGAAATTTTTTGAGATGAAATTGATTAACTTTTTAAAAATTAATTATAATTTTTGTTGATTTTTGAGAAAAAAATAAAAACTGAGATGAAAATTTAAATTGGAATTGAAACACCAAAATGCTTCTTCTTCTATTATTATTATCATTATTATTATTTTTTGGGTTTGAAGATTTATAGACTAACCTCAACTCCATTTCCTTTGGAAAAAAAAAAAATAAAAACCTAAACTAACCCCAGGATTAGATGACCATATCTTTTGATCTTTAACGTGTCCAACAGATATCATGAACAATTCAATAGCAACAACTATTAATAATTAGCTTCAAGCTACAAACAAAATAATAATAAATAAACAAAATACCAACAGTAATAACAAACAAAAAAAAAAAAAAACCATATGAATGCTTATTTTTTCCTCTTAAAAAAAAAAAAAAATGAAGAAATGGAATATAATATAAATCGGAAGGACTCGTGTTCACGTCTCTTGTGGCCGAAGAAAAATATTTCATTATTTGTATTTTTATTATTTTAGTAATTGTTGAATTAGCCGGCTTAGAACAGAGTACAGAACCGTCAAACTTGTGATCAAAATCAGAGTACTAGATTTTCTCTTCTTCTTCTGCTTCTTCACTGCAAAAAAGTAAAGTAAACCTTTTCCGTACAACAATGGCGGGCGTTGACGAGGAGAAGACCCTGCAAGAGGAGCTCTCTCTCCCGATCCTCCTCGCCGACCGCGTCATCAAGTCCGCCCAGGAGGCCGAGGCCTCCAAGCAGGACTGCTCCGAGCTCGCCAAGCAGGTCGACCGCCTCTCCCAGATGCTCCGCTCCGCGGTCAGGATAGTGTCCGCCGCCCCCTCCGTCTACGAGCGCCCCGTCCGCAGAATCGTCGCCGATGTCATGAAGAACCTCGACCGCGCCCTCACTCTCGTCCGTAAGTGCAAGCACAGCGGCGTCCTCCGCCA
This sequence comes from Ficus religiosa, assembly GCA_024759925.1. NCBI lineage: Eukaryota > Viridiplantae > Streptophyta > Magnoliopsida > Rosales > Moraceae > Ficus > Ficus religiosa. Next base: position 9,018 of record JAFMPE010147709.1, read on the forward strand.
GGTCTTCTCCATCACCACGACCGCTGATTTTCGCAAGGTCTCGAACCTTATTGAGTCCTCCATCGGCGACATGAAGTGGCTCCTCTCCACCTTCGACGCTGACGGAGCCAATCTCTCCCTCCCTCCCATCGCCAGCAACGATCCGATCATGTCCTGGGTCTGGTCCTTCATCGCCACCGTCCAGATGGGCCAAATCAAGCCCCGGCTAGACGCCGCCAACGAGCTCGCCTCCCTCGCCCTCGACAACGACCGGAACAAGAAGATCATCGTCGACGAGGGCGGAATCACGCCGCTTCTCAAGCTCCTTAAGGAAAGCTCCTCCCCCGAGGCGCAAATCGCCGCCGCGAACGCACTCTTCAACGTCGCCACCGACCGGGAGAGAGTCCTGTTCATCGTCGAAGCCGAAGGGATCCCGATGATCGTCCAGGTCCTCAACGACTCGCCGATTAGGGTTCAGGTCTCGGTGGTGAAGCTCGTCTCGAGGATGGCGGAGCTCGATTCCTACTCTCAGGAGGAGTTCGCTAGAGAAAACGTGACGAGACCGCTCGTTTCGTTGCTCTCCATGGACACGGTTCTCGACGACCCGAAGCTTCACACCGGTAAGACTAGCATTCATTCAATTGTCCAGATTAACAAGGAATTAGCTAGTAAAGCGCCGAATTTTCATGGCCATGCTCCGACTTTGACGACGAATTCGTCGTTCTCTTCGCATAACCATTCCGATGGGAGTAGTCGTGGCGGCCATTTTAGGAAGGATAGAGAAGTTGAAACTCCTGATATGAAGCTTAAGGTTAAGGTTGGTTGTGCTGAGGCTTTGTGGAAGCTCTGTAAAGGTAGTTTGACAAATAGTCGAAAAGTGACAGAGACCAAAGGGATGATTTGTTTGGCCAAGATTATAGAGAAGGAGGAAGGGGATTTGCAGTATAACTGCCTAATGACAGTGATGGAGATAGCCGCCGTGGCCGAGACAAGCCCCGACCTTAGACGAGCAGCTTTCAAAACTAATTCGCCGGCTGCGAAGGCGGTTCTGGATCAGCTTCTGAAAGTCATTCAAGAGGAGAGTAGACCGGCATTGCAAATTCCTGCAATTAAGTCAATTGGGTGCTTGGCTCGGACTTTTCCTGCAAGAGAGACACGTATTGTTGGTCCGTTGGTTTCGCGTCTCAGTGATAGGAACATTGATGTGGCTGCGGAAGCTGCTACTGCTCTGGCGAAGTTTGTGTCTCCAGAGAATTTCAATCGTGTGGAGCATTCAAAGGCCATAATAGAATTTGAGGGCGTTCCTCCTTTGGTGCGATTGCTTAAGCCTGATTGCTGGGCTCAAGTTCAGGGCACAAAACTTCTGTGTTACATTGCATTGAACGTTGGGAACAGCAAGGCTCTTGAACAAGCCCGTGCCTTGAGTGCCCTCGAGGGCGTTCGTTATGTTGCAACTCAAAATGCTGAGTTGAGGGATTTGTTCCCCAAAGCCATTCATCACCTTGCTCTTTATCAGCCTGGAGCTCATCCCCACCGGCAATCATATGCAACATGATTTCTGCAGTTTTGATCATGTGAGTGAAACTCGGACCGTAACATAACTATTTGAACAGAAGAAATTCAGTGTTTGATGATAAAGTAATGGTAGGAACAGATTAATCATCCAAGATGGTTAATTAGTGTATTGATTGATCAGCCAATGACTTGCATTGCATCAAGTTAGTTGTCTTAAACTGGAAGAAATGTTTGAATGACTGTGTATAATAAATAAAAGTGTTATTCATAAAATTTGCACATATCCTGGAGGAATTTTGTTGGTATAGTTTAGAAGATTTTGGTTTAAACTAACACTCATGTTCTCGTTTTCTACTCTCTCCTTGGGAATGTGTTTATTCTTGTCTCTTTTTGCTCTTTATACCCCCAACAAATAACATTTACTTCCTCAATTTCCTTGACTTTCATCTTGCCTAGTGGCTGGAAATTTGTGAAATTAAAGTTGGTAATTATTTAGCTATACTTATTACTTGGTGCCTTTAGTGGTTGTGTTTTTAATAAACAACTGGTCTTCTTGGAAGCCAAATGCTAGCTGAAGCTTTATGATCAAGTTTTCAATTTCTGCAATATACGGACCCATGTTTTTCTTTGGTATGATATTATTTGTTTTGAATATCAGACCACCTGGTTTTGCTATTGGGCTTAACCCCAAATGGCCTCGGCATCTCGATCATTCTTCTCAGGTGCTCTTTCTCAGTTGGCATCATGTTGGGATAAAGGCGTGCCAGTTGGTTGAACAGCTTACCAACTTCGATCATGGATAAATTCCCCTGACAGAAGTTATCGAATTCATCATAGTGCTCCTTGGTTATGGACATGTTAAAGTACTGCTCGTTAAACTCTTGGAGGAAATCTTGCCAAGTCATCAGATTTACATCCGTACTTAGTTCCACTCCTTCCTACCAGATCCTAGCATCATCCATCAAACCATAGGAAGCACATTTCACCTTCTTATTCTCAATTAAGCCCATGAGTTTAGCACCAACTTAATAGATGTTACCACCCTTAAGCTACCAAAAATTAAATTGTTGAATTACTTTGGCTTCATCCTTTTGAACCTCAAGTACATGAGCTCAAGATTTGATGTGGTCGAAACTTTCTATATATTGCATTGGTTGTGGAACCGGTAGATTAGTAGAGACATCAACTATGTTCTTGTTAGTTTGCAAATTGTTATTGAGTGTCTGTTGTTCTTGAACTTATCTCTACAGCTGCACTACCTCATGTGGTTGTAGTCTGTTGAGTTGGTGCTAAATTTTATGGGCTTAAATGAGAATGAAAAGGTGAAGTGTGCTTCTATTGTTTGATGGATGATGCTAGGATCTGGCGGGAACCAATAGAACTGAGCAGTGATGTAAATCTGTTGACTTCGCAAGATTTACTCTAAGAGTTTAACGAGCCAGGGGGCGCTGCGAAGAGTTCAATAATTTCTGTCAGGGGAATTTATCAGTGACCAAAGCTGTTAAGCGATTCAACCAACTAGCACGCCTTTGTCCTAACTTGGTGCCAAAGAGGAGCACCTGAGGAGAATGATCGGGATGCTGAGGCCTTTTGGGGGTTAAACCCAATAGAAAAACCGTGCGCTCGAAGGCTCAAAGCGAACAATATCATATGAAAAGGATGCATGAATCATTACATGCAAATTGTTGGCACTTTACATCTTTGTATTTGCCATGATGACTTGGAACTTAATTTGTATTCCTCGATCTGTTAGAAGTTGAGGCACAAATTTTGCTCTTTCACGCTGCATTGCTGCAGGCCTGTTGTAAGGCAATGCTATTCGTCTGTTAAAGGCTCTAGCTTCGGTTAATTTATTTTTTAAGGATCTAATGGTTGTTCCTAATTTATAATGAAAATTTCTTTGACTAAATTGGCACTCTAGGGCAACGGCCTTTTCCTTTGGCTTTACTTTGTCTATAATAGTATCCCATTAAATCCATACCGTATCTAGTTGCCCCTAGTGACCTTGTTACCTTTTTTCGGACATGTATGCAAATGTTTTTCCTAAAAACGCACTTTTCAATCCCTTGCTACATTCTGTTTTGCCAGTTCTAATCTTTTTAAGCCCGCCAATTTGATTCCCCCAAGGTCATCTGTTGCCTATTTCACGTCGTTCATTAATTTTTTGTTGTTTTATGATGTTCTGTTTTCTCTATAGAAGAGTTCCTTGTACGATGTTGATAGGAACAATAAACTGTTTCAACTGCCCGGGACTCGGTTTCTTTTCCTGAATTAACCTTAACTTATTTTGTTAACAGAACAATTCTCTTTCAACGTTCAATACATGGTTTTGCCTTGCCGTGGTCATGCTCTTTCCGAAGAGAAACATCCCTACCTAAGAAACACTGAAGAAGAAACAAAGGACAAAGGTGGGAGAACAAGAAACAAAAAGAAGTTCACTACTTCACTTGATTGTGGCTGTTCTGAAAAGAAGAACTGGATGCTGAGTCAAGAAGTTTGTGTGTGCCATTTGAAACACCGAATAGAAGAAAGTTATGTCTTCATTTGTGTGCAGAAGAATTGAAATGAGTGCAGTTGCCGTCTTCGTCGACCGAAAGATTCTGCAGACAACATTCTAGGCAATGGGTCAGGTTCACAAGGGTCTTGCCCGATTCTTTGCGACTTATTGATGTGTGATATGTATGACACGAACACCATATTGTGTATTCATGTATGTATTTTATGTATAGCAGTTATATGTGGCTGTCCACAAACAGCTTAGGCATTTTTCATACCACGGAGCAATTTTGCAACATAAAATTTACGCGTGTATGGAGTGTCACGGTGGTGAGGCACTACTCTGAGATGAATCGTAAATTCGGACATTTTAAGTCGGGGAGTCCCTTTAGGACCCTCCATGCTTTTTGATTGATAAAGTTATGGATTATCTTTTTATGCCTCGTTTGGTGAATAAGTTTAAAGTCAAAATTTTCATTTCAGTTTTTGTCTTTTTCTGAAAAGTTAAAAAATATTATAACTAGTTTTTAAAAAATCAACCAACTCAAATTTAAAAATTTTAACTCAAACTGTTTCATCAAATGGATCTTTTAACTAAAACAACATAGGTTCAGGGATGTTTATTCTTTGTGAAAAATTATCCCTTTGTCAAGTTTTAAAGCAAGATTTTAGAAGATCAGCAGGTATGCCACTAACACCCTTTTTTTTTTTTTTGGGGGAAATTTCATTTAACTCACTAAGGAAATGCAAAAATACCAAATAAAAGAAACTATGTCTTATATAAGATAAAATCCTTCAACAAGAATGTATCTACCGATAAAATCTTATGACGCTCAAATAGAAAGACATAAAATCTTATGACGCTTAAAGAGAAAGACATATGCTTGAGGTTCAATAACGAGAATATACCTTGGTACACTGAAATCGAGCACATATAAGGTTCTTTTTGATAAAATCCTAACATTTAATAGATTTTCCCGATCAATCAAAGGTCAAGACTCAATAGTACTAGGGTCATTATAAATTCCACATAAAAGTAACACTAGCGGATCTAAAATATTGTCAAGACTCAGATCTGAAAAATAAACAACCAACGCAGAAGGTGAAAAAACCACCTCCATTATTATAAATAACAAAACGAAATAAAACTCACAAAGAAAAGATGACGAAGGCATCATCATTATTGTATACAAACATAGACATCAGAAAACAAAAAAACCAATCACACGGAAAGTCCTTGCCAATAAATCGAACTACATCGTCGGGAGAATTGGGTTGGCGAAGCCGAATTGTTATAGGACCTCCCGATTGCATGACAACCACGCACCCCCACCAACTATCTCATTTCTATCTTGCTCCTTATCACAATGCCCATCCTCTTGCCACGATCTCGCTTCTACTAAGACCCTCATCATATAATTCTTACCTTCATCTCTAGGGTTGGGATACCAGAAACAGACTAAAGGCCATGCTCGGAATCAGGTCCTAAGAAAGAAAAACGATTGAGAAACCCTAACCCTCACGCGTTAGAGAGAGAAAGGGAAGAGAGAGAGGCATGTTACTAACTTATATGTCTTCATATTCCTACAATTACGTAATTTATTCACTTATAAGTATATTACTTACTTCAATAATTTCATAAATATGTTATTTATTTATTTTAGCATCCGTAAATAGACCATTTACTATATATATTCGGAGAGAGAAAACTGACCACCACCAAGGCATCAAACCAATTGTCAGCAACATTTTACTCCGGCTGCTTGATGCCCAAATGCCAGGCCCAATTATTCATGAACGGCAAGCAGAGCGGGGTGTGTGTGTGGGGTTGTGGTGTGTGTGGTGTGTTGGGGTGGGGTTGTGTGGGCGGTGGGGTGAGGGGGTGGTGTGGTGGGGTGATGTCTCAGATAGTCCAAGAGCAACATTTTACTCCGGCTGCTTGAAACCCAAATGCCAGGCCCAAATATTCATGAACAGCAGAAGGCCCCCCGGGGGGGGGGGGGGGGGGGGGTGGGGTGGGTGGGGGTGGTGGTGTGTGGAAGCGGTGGGTGTTGGTGTGTGGGGTGTGGTCCTGCGGGGCGGGGTGGTGGTGTGGGGGTCGGGTGTGAAGTCTCAGATAGTCCAAGAACATCACATCAAGTGATGAGAAATTTTCAGTAATATTCCAAAAAAAAAAAAAAAAAAACCAACATTTAACATGTGTTTGGATGGCTCATTCCAACCAAAGAATTCAATTTTTTTTAGATATATTTTCGTTAAAAATAAATTCAGTTTTAATATTTACATCTTCAAATCTAATAATGAAATTCAAACTTTAAAAGTACATAACTTTATTATTTCAAGTTGAAATGAAATGATTTTTTTTAAGTTACATGAAATTTAAAGAGGAATGAAATAAGATGCATACTAATTTTATTCTTAGTACATTTTAAGTTTTTACACATTTAACTCAAACAGTTAATTTTCAATCAAATCCATAATTCAAAATTCAACTAAATTCCAATTAAAATAACTTTAAAATTCTAACTCAAGCAGACCAAACAAATGGTTTTAGTTACAATGTTTGAAACTTAAGAATTGTGCAACAAAAATAGACTTGGTCAACTTTATAGAAACTTGACCTACAGCCTAAGAAATAATTTATTTATCACGAGTAAAAAGACAAATTTATAGGGCAGTATGCCATTTACTTTGACATTTTCGTAAACATGTTGGGTACTTCTTTTAACTTCTTACTATTGACCTCTCTCTCCCATTCTTGGTTAACCTTCTAAAGATAAAAATAAAGTACCATAATTTATTTATAAATGAACAAACTTGCCATCTTGCTTCTTTTTCTCTTCAAGCTCTTTCATTGGGCTCACGCAGAGCCAACTCTCTATGAAAAAAGAGATTGGTCCCGTAAAGCCGAGGATCATTTATCTTTTTTATTCGGATTCAGACTCTGACATCACAAGCTTTTTCTCAACCAATAAGCAAAAGGAACTGAAAAAACAGAAAAAATACACAGAAATGAGAAAGACAGAGATTATCCAAATAATGCAAATGAGAAGCGTAAGAGATTGGCTTTGTATAATAACTACTATCAGTAAAAGCGGAGTTTTTTTTTTTTTTTTTTTAAATTTATTTTTATATAAATATATAAGCTGAGTTTATTACTTGCCCACATGCCATTAAAATATAACCTATATAAAGTTAAAAGAAGAGATCAAGATGTTGGAGATACTCTTTCTTTTTCTTCACTCTCTTTTTACAAGTCCAAAGGGAGACCCCTTTCTTTTATTTAATCATTCTCTTGTCTTGATTATAAGCAAGGTTGTGCAAAGCAATCCTAATTTTGAAAAACAAAAAAAAAAGAAGAAAAAGTTGTTCTTGTTTCACCTAACTTTGTTTAATCACATAATAAGCTGCAAGAAGATCAGCTATGGAGTGAAAATTAGGGAAGCGATTCCTTCCTCCTCTACGCCAAGGCAAAAAAAAACAAAACAAGTTCTTCTCTGATTAAATCGACGAGAGAGAGAGGCAACCAATGAGACATGAGAACAATTTTTTCTCATATATAGTCTCATCAAAGGAAGCTTTATCTTTGATGTGAAGCTATCTTTGAGGCTTTAAACTTAAGAAAACACTTTTCATTTTTTTCCCCCTTCAGTTTCTTTCTAGTTTCATTTCTAGGGAGCTACCAAAAACGTTGATTGAATGTCCTAATGGCATGCCCTACCCTCAAACGAGGAGTGGGTCACCTTAGATCCATTAAAAATGCTAGTGATTATAATACATAGAGATGTGGTTTTAAACACACTAAATCGAATATTAGGTTGGTAGGAAAAAACTTTCATATCGACCCAACACTAAATCCTTTATTGTTGAGCCACTACAGTAGATGGTATGGTTTTAAGATCATATTATTGCTACCGCTAGGCCAGATCTTCAAATTAGATCTTATCACATTCAAGAGTTTCAAAAGTACTATTACAATATCTCATATAGATGCTTGCAAAGTTGCCCTTCAAGTTAACATTTTCCATGTGTTTCAATTTATAATACTTTTTAGCAAAATGTGTAATAAGGAGTGTATCACCCTTCAGGCCCACTAAACGTGCTAGCAGTCAGGATATATATATATATATATATAGATAAAGGTGTGGTCTTAGTTGACTCACAAAATTGAGTATTGAGTTGACAGGAAAACAACTATCACATTTAAGACCCTCTAAAGAGTTACAAAACAGTCAAATCTTATAATACAAACCCAATTATCCTTTATTGTTATGTCATTATAATTGATAGTATGTGTTTGAGATCATAATTCATTATTGCCTCTTCTAGGCCAAATCTTCAAATTAGACGTAATGACATTTCAGAGTTTCAAGAGCACTATAATTAAAAGATCTCATATAGATTCTTGCAAAGTTGCCCTTCAAGTGAACATTTCCCATGTGTTGTAATTTGTGGTACTTTTTTAGCGGCCCAAAGAGGTAGAGTACAACCTCTTTGAAAACTAGTTTCATACTTTTTAATAAAAGCACGTTGAATGCTTTCTATTCATAGTCAAGCAAGAAAATTCCTGAAAAAAATCATGGAAATGAACTAATAAAGTTCTCAGTTTTTCAAAATTTTCTAGTTGTAGCAAATAGCAATGACCTATAACATATGTGAAAATCTTAAATCTCAGTAGTGAAGTAATGGAATAAATGTGCACGTGTTGATATTGCACTCTTGAGGTTTCTGTGTGTGAGATTTCAAATTAATAGATTGTGGCCCTTTTTTATTTTTATTTTTAAAAAAGTTAGGTGGCCATAATTTCTGCCATGAGGACGCAAATTACGTCCAAAAACTAATCAAAATCAGATGCAATTTTTTGCCTCATTTCATCATTGACAAAGACGTTCTCTGTTTTGTGTTAATCCGCTTTTGTTTCTATAATAAGATGCATAATTCAAAATCCTTTTTAAAGAAACTGCTCTTTATTTTATTTATTTATTTATATTAAATCCATAAAATGTCTCCAAACTTTCTTTTCTTAATTGTTTTATCTCTTAAACTTGAATTTGTGCAAAACAGATCTCTGAACTTTCATTAGGCTCTTACATATTACGGTTGTTTAATAAATTGGAAACAAACTGTCACTTTTTCTGGGCATTCTCGCAATATTGCCCTTAATCGAAACTTGTTAAATTCATGAGATGTCCCTGAACTTCCTTCTATCTTTAGAATTGGTCATTGAACTCCTTTTTTTTTTTTTTTTTTTTTTTTGGGTGTTACATAATTTGTTTCGTGTTTTTCATATTAGCAAAGGTTAATGTTGATCATCTGTGTCATTAACTTGGTAATTTTGGACACGAGAGACCAGTAGCCGTCGTGTCGGTATTGGTACAAGAACACAACTGTGGAATATTGTCTCAAAAATGAAGCTAATATAGTTTCAACCAAATTAGCTTGCCAAAGGAAACACTGTCGGACAACATATTTGTTTGACCAAGAATATAGGTTCTACATGTTTGCATTATTACTTCCATTGGTACTTTATCTACTTATAAGTCTAACAGACAAAATTCCTTATATTTGATCCTTTTCTGCTTCTTTTGCTTTTTAAAAAGGAAAGGAAAAATGATTCGTTTTGGCTTGTGAATGTTGAATCCTGGTTGTTGACCCTCCGGTCCCCTACAACATTGTCGGCATACCTCCTATATATATATGTGTATACATATACAGATATATATATATATATATATATACATTAGAAGAAATCTAAGGTTACAAGAATTTTGCATTAAATTCTATTGGATTTACATGCTGTTTGATCTTTACTGTGACTTTAACATAATTGGATAAGTAGCAACTCATAATTAAAATAGTAAGTATTTTTCTACTACAAAACTGATGCAAAAAAAATTTTTTTTTTTTCAACTATAATAACATTTTCTTTTTCTTGTCCTTGGCCATTTTTGGGATGAATCATAAACTCAATTACTTTAATGGTAAGTTGTTATAGATTGGTCTTTAAACTTTTAAGTTTATGCAACTTTAATCCATGTTTTTTTTTTCTCGTAGCTACATTGATCTTAAACTATTAAAAATATAGCTATAATGGATCCCATCTAAAAAAGAAAATGACTATTATAACAATATTTTAAGGTTTTAAAAAAAGAAAAAGGAACATGGACCAAAATTACACAAACTTAAAAATTTAAAGACTAAACGAACAATTTACCCTAATTTTAAAGTTTAATCTTACAAAAGTTTTCAACTAATTACATATTTAATTACATCTAAAAAAGTTTAGGATAAATGGTACAACTCAAATCTTAGCTATTGGATCTTGTTGAGAAAACAATTCTCAACTGTTGTCCGACAAAAAGCTGAGAATTTTTTACTACTCGCCTCATTTTCTTTAAAATATTTAATTATTAAAATTGAGTTTGCATGATACATCACAAGAAAACCGATCTATTTTTCTCCAATTTAATTACGTTCATTCTAATTAATTAGTGTTTTCCTTAAAAGGGTAGTTTTTCAAACCATGAAGGGATGAACCAATTGACGTGTATATTAAGAAAATGGGGGTCAGAAGGCCAACACCTAGATCAGGGTGAATCTTATGTTGTATCACATTATGGAGGCACACAGGAACATTTACAAACTAATTTAATTATTATGCTTGGAAAATTTGTGGGCAACACTGTAGTTTGTGCTATTTTTTGCTGGTGGACATTCTTACATATTCTTATTCTTGTTTTCATTTCAATTTTTTTTTAATTAAAAGTTTTTCCAACATTTGTAATTGAGATATTTGCTAATGTGAACAAACTAATATTGTACTGAATTTATATATTTTTTCTTTCCTTTTCTTTTTGAGCTTATAATAACTTGTCACAATATTGAGGAGAACTGTTTAATTTTAGACAAGGTTGAAGCAATAGTTAGTAGTGCCGACCCATCGTTTTCCTAGCAAATTTAATAGGATTAAAAAGCATAGTACATAAATAATAGGTCTTCCTTTTTCATTTTTTGGGTGGGTTTTCTTTGGTTTTCATTCACACAATTTCTCAAACGGTTCTTGTTCGACCAACAACAAAAACGTTCGTGTCTATATATATATATATATATATATATGACAACGACATCTACATGGTCCTAATTTGGTGCAATGCTCCTATCGTCTAGTGAGGGGGTAGTGGAATATGGAATTGATGCAAAATGCAAAGCAACAAAAGATTAAACAAAAAGAGTGGCAAAAAATATATTGTTGGCCCTGACACCAAAGGCTATTCCAAATCTAGAGGAGTTGAAAAACCTTGTCGTTGTGTTGGTTTACAAAAAAAATTTGGAGCAGCTTTCTGTGATTTAGATTGACCCACCACCACCACCACCTATAATTGTATAACTATATATACTAGGGTTATATATTGAACGGGTAATATATATATATATGGCTATATAATTCTCACATGCATGCTTAAGAATCAAGTTGTCGCTCTTTCTTTTAAGGTATCTTCAGCAGCCACAAAAGGAATAATAGAAGCTTGTTATATATATCCATGAGACTTTGAAAAGCGATGGAGTCCATGACACACACATGTGTTATATCTAAGTCTGTAGAGCTTAATTATTATCTCGACAATATAATTAATATGTCATATCTGAGTATGTAGAGCTTAATTATTATCTCGACAATATAATCAATATGTCAGTCCATTGATTTTTAATAACTAGTTATGCATTTTTAATTGTCAGTATTTTATTTACATATTGGGCATCAATTTTGGGTATGACGAGTTAGAGAAAAACATAGAAAGAGTAAGAAGTGTTCGGTGAGTGATGATTTTGAAATTTTCTTTTTTATCATAGTAAAATTGAGTGGTGACTGAAAGTGGATGTAATTCTTATATATACTAAAATTTAATTATATATAGTAAATCTTGTATATTCTTATTTATTTGTTATTTTATATTATTATTCTTGATAGGAAAAGATAGCAAAAGATAGGCCCTCTAAATTACCTGTATACACTTAAATCAAAAAATATTGGATAGCATATTGGATAGAATTTTCACTCCAAGTATTCGCACATTAAGTTTTGAAATCAAATCTCTATATGGCCCTTCAAAAAAAAAAAAAAAAAAAAACTCTATATGGCAAAGGGAATGGTAAAAAAAGAGTTAGGGAAATAATTATATATCTTTGGAAATAAAAACCAGTTGACGTCTAAAGAAGTATCATACTTTTTGTTTTTTTAACTTAAGAATGATTTTGGTTAGGGTTCTCTTAAGAGACAGAGAATTCAAACTTTATATCTTATAAAAAATATATAAATTACTGTTAGACTAATCTCCTAATCACGCCTAACTAATGAAATATCATGAGAGGTCAATAATTATGATTTTATATAATAATCTTTCAAATACTATTCTTAGTATTCTTTATTTTTTTAGGTTATTGTGTAATGGCGGTGTATGTAATTTGTTTATATATATATATATATAGACACATGACCCACACGGGTGTATTAATTTTGACAATATGATTGAGCTTTGAACTTTGCCCGGCGACTGAGAACTGCCACCAATGTGTGTGCATGTGTGTGTGCTTTTTTGTTTTTTTTTTTTTCCCCGGTTTCGGTATGGCCTTATATAGCTTAGGAGAGGAGTGCCCTCTATAAAACCGTCCCAGTACATTTTATCAAACACACAAATAATCAAATTAAGGTTTTTGAAAAATTAACTAAATTCAATCAATGTTTGATTATTAAACAAATTTGGACCCCCCTAAAAAGAAGGCCCTACAATATTCCTCTCTCTCTCTCTCTCTCTCTCTTCTTTTTTTCTCTCTCTATCTCTCTCTCTCTCTCTCTCTCTCACACACACACAAATAATGGAGAGGCCAGCCAAGTACTAAGCCTTTTGGAAGGACTCAACGCATGGAGGGAAAATGGAGCCCGCAAAAAGATCATGTATATGCCAGAAAATCATCATCTGTGACTTTGGGTCGTATAATCTTCTTTCATATTTAAAACTATGCCACCATTTTGAGCAAAAAAAAAAAAAAAAAAAAATCACAATCTCAACCCCACCCCACCTCTCTATTATGATATATACGTAACAATACATATTTAATGCATTATTTTTCACATTTAAAATATAACTTAAATTATCATCACCCATTTGGGGTATATGGGGCTACTTAATTAATTAATTCAGTTTGGAGGAAAATATAAACATTTACATATATATATATATAGAGCTTGTGTGTTCGGATCAAAATTTGCCTCATGTGTAAAGAGCACTAAATATGAGGGTAAGTTTTGAAAAGGACAGGCACATCTATAACCGCACATATATTTATATGTAACAATGATAATAAGTTAGACAACATGGAGAGATTAAGATAATTAACACAAGAATTAGTTACACGCATTACATTATTTCAACTCCTCTTGAAAAATTACAAAGGTCAAAAAAATAATAATAATACTAAAAGGGGAAAAAAAATAGTACAGAGAGATATTCAAGAACTCGAAGAGAAAGAAAACCAAAAAAAAAAAAAAATCAGCTAAATATATCCCTATGGGTTTTTTCGCTTATAAATCGTAATTGCCTGGTCATTCAAAAAAAAAAAAAAAGCATCAATTCTCAAACCTTCACATGAATTCCTGTTTTATATCAACATATATCTTTTGGGACTTGTGTATAATTGTATAGATAACCCAAAAAATGAAAATAAAATAAAGCCCAAAAAAAAAAAGGGAAAAAAAAAAAGAAAAGAAAAGAATTGATGAATATACATGACTGACTTTGATTTTCAAATTTGCTGGAAAACATCATGAAAATTAGCACCTGTTAAATCTTCTGAAAGCGACGTTAATGGATAGCTACTGATCAGATGATGATGATCATGATGATCATGATGAAGCTGCACAGCTGATGATTCTTGCCATGACGACCCACTCGTTGTCCTCATCATGATCTCCTCCGTTTTAATGCCGCAGTTGATTAGCTGAAACTGTTGGAAAATCGACTCCAATTTGTTGTCGGCGTCCCAACCGAAATTAGTACCCGCACTATGATTACTATTATTTTCGTTATTGATTTGCAAACCGGCGTAATTGCTGACGTTGGAGCTGTTGCTGGAGTTGCTCTCCCTGACCTCGCTAAAGAAGTAGGAGCTCGCCGCCGCCCCTCGCGACGCCGAGTTGTCGGAGAAGTCTGTGGCCGACATGTTTCCTAGGCCGCCGCCGTCGGAGCTCGCCAAGCTCGGCATTGAAGTGAAGCCATTGGTGAAGCTTGACGCTGCTGTGTTGTGGTGATTGTGGTCATTTTGATGACGATCGTCATAGTACGGCCTAATTGAGGTGTGGAATTGCGAAACGAGATGGTCCGAGGCCTCATTCATAGTACAACTTTGATCAAATAAGAAGTAGTTGTTGTTGTTCATGAGGTTTGATCCGCCGGCGGTGGCGGTAGCGGTGGCGACGGCGGCGGAGGTGTTGAAGTAAGCGGAGTCGGAAGCGAGGAATGCCGGAGCGTGTGAGACCAATGTTGAAGTGGTGGTGGGAAGTGAGGACATAATTCCTTGGTGGTGGTTTGGGACTATTGGTAAAGATTGATCCTTCAATTGGTCTCTGTTACAATTGTTGTTGTTGTTGTTCTTCATTTTACCGTCTTTCATGGTCACTTCATTGTCGTTTATCGGTTTGTGTGTCGTTGGGTCTATGCCTTGCTTCATTAGCTTCTTCTTTAGGCATGAATTCCAGAAGTTTTTAATCTCATTGTCGGTTCTTCCTGGTAATTGTGCCGCAATTTGTGCCCACCTGAAATTTTTTTTTTTTTTTTTCAAAATTTTGAAAATTTAGGATTTACCCCATTTCCCATTTTGTCTTAAAATCAAAACCCAGATATAATTTAATCAATTTAGTAATAATTACCTGTTGCCAAGAACTTCATGAAGACTAATAATGAGATCTTCCTCTTGTTGAGAGAACATTCCTCTCTTCAAATCTGGCCTTAAGTAGTTTATCCATCTTAATCTGCAACTCTTTCCACACCTCTGCAACCCTGCAAAATTATAATTTGGTCATTACATATTTATATATATATATATATATGTGTGTGTGTGTGTGTGTCTGTATAGCTGTGCAACTATGATTTGAAATTACATATTTACCAGCAAGCTTAGGAACTGAACTCCAGCAACCGACGCCGAATCGAGTGATGTAATTGAAGAGTTTCTCATCCTCTTCAGGCGACCAAAGACCTTTCCTTAACTTCTGCTTCAGACAACAAGAGTGACGTCCCATGTTTTTTTTTTTCCTTGTAAAGGAAAACGATGTGCGTGTATATATTTATATATGTGTGTGTGATATGAAAGTTTGAAGTAACGCCCCGGTTTGTTGTTTGATCAGTGAAAGAGGGAGTGGTACTAGGACATGAGGGAAAATATATATGACCTTTGAGGTGGGAAGAGGAATATATGTCTATATCTGAAACAATTAGGAAAATATCAAGAATAGTTTCTTATGATTTAAAGGGAAAGAGAGATATATAATCATATACTTAGAATTCAAGTCAGAGAGAGAGAGAGAGAGGAGAGAGAGAGAGAGAAAGAGGGGAGAGAGAGGGAGGAAGGTGAAATAATCAAGTGGGTTTTACGCAAATCTGGTGCTGCTTTTTGCATTGGGCTGGATTGGTTTTTAAGGTATCTCTATGATGATCATCTCTAAATAAAATTTAATTAATAAATTAAAAGCAAAAAAAAAAAAAAGTTTAGATATATATATATATATAAATCCAGGTTAACATTACTTAATTATGATATAATTATAAGGGTGAATTGTAAAAATAGTGACACTTCAAAATTAGTCGTTGTTGTGCTTTTTTTTTTTTTTTTTTTTTGGGGTGTGTTTAAAGTTAAAAACATTATAAAATCAAATGGGGACCCTTTTTCATTTACTATTGCTTGCGTAAATGGAAGACCTTAAGGGCGTTAATTTAATTGATCACATGTGCTAATTATGTTGTGTATGCATTTAGAGCCACTCACTCACTTAATTAATTAATTAATTAAAATTAATTAAGTGAGTATGATTTCGAACCATTGGACGTAAATATATGGTTAGAAATTCATGAAATGTTTATGTTGAAATGGACAATATATGTGGACTAATTCAATAAATTAATGTTCATGTGGCAAGGAGAAATTACTAGAAGATAGAGGAAGTTATAATTTCTACATACATAAAGGTTTTCTAAACTTATAAAATAATAAAATACTAAACACACACATATAAATATATATATATATATGTTAAGGCTTGCTTGCCAGCTAGACCGTACGCAGTGAATCATGCATTTGAGTCATGGAAAATAATATAATTAATAATATATATTATGTAAACAAGATTTTTCCAATGAATACTTTTGGGATTATAAAATCAGCCGACACCGCTGCAGCACGAGCTGTGGGCACCATGTAATACATTTGACTATTAAGATAAGGGGACAATATTGCAACAAAATACGGTAAATCGACAAACCAAGGAAAATAAGAAAAAGGCAAAAGAGAAAATGACACATTTCAGAGGAAAAAGAGAGAGAGAGAGAGAGAGAGAGAGAGAGAGAGAGAGAGAGAGAGAGAGAGAGAGAGAAAGATAAATATATAGTCAATGAAGAATTCTCTTTTTTTCTTTTACTTTTGGATACTATTCTTAGTCATAATATATATAGGATGAGTTTTTCCAACAAGAAATCGATTGAAAAAAAAGTGTTTAAAAATTTTCTCTCTCTGTTGATTTAAAAAAAATTTTTTTTTTGCAATCAGTTCATTCACTGAATCACTTTTCAAAACATTTGTTTCTTTTTCTTAAATATGAAAGCATGGTCGCTTACAAATTTCATATTATTCCACATATATAAATGAAAAAGAACGTATTTACTAATGAAATCTAATGATGATATGACGCCTAATTTGATCATCAAATTTAAAATTCAATTCCATCGTCTAAAATTAATATTCATAGATCAAAAGAGTCAAGCCTATCTGTGAATTTACTTACTAGGCTGTTTTGATAAGAAAGATATTTATTTATTCACTAAAAGTAGCAAAATTGTCTACTAGGCTAGCTAGATTTTATGTCTAGATTAGTTTTTCCCATTTGAAGACATCAAGCTTATCAACTTCTTAATTTCCCAAAAAATTTACCCCTGAAATTTAGGAGTTGGTTTAAGAGAAGGCAAAAAAGGGTTGAGAATTGATGGGGCACATAAGTTGTACATATGGTCCCGAACATACAAGTTCACGTGCATCTTCCCAAAGGGTTAAAAAAAAAATAGAAAAAGAAAAAGAAAAAGAAAAAGAAAAACATTGAATCTCCTCTTCTGTCATATTTTCCATTAAATGAACAGGAATTTAAATGAAAATGAAATAAGATAGAACTAGAAGGCCCCCCAAGTAGCAAATTTATTAGAAAATATACCAAAAAAAAAAGAAAAAAAATAAAATAGGAAAATAAAATCTGAAAAAAAGAGTGAGAGAGATTTATTTGCCTCCCCCACATGACCCATGTATTATTAACTTATGGTCAAAATTACGGAATTAGTTGTACCTTATAAGCAAGTTATCAAACATTCAATGATAGATAAATCAATTTAGTCCGTTGAAATTTAAGTAGTTTTTATTGTATGAAATCAAGTAATAAAAAAGTTTCAATGGTCTATATCTTTTTAATCATGATCTAATGTCAAAACAACATGACATGATATAAATATGCAATCCTGAGCGTTACTAAAGAAGTTTTTTAAACGTTGATAGAAATGTTCGTTGAAGACCCTACAAGCAGACTTTATATCCCTCTATTAGAAGCATGTAACATCAACTCTATTGAATATGTTAATGATAAAAATACGTAAGGATATGATTCTAAACATTATAGATCGAGTATTAAATCGATAGAAATTAAACAAATTTTCATATTCAAGATCCTCCACACGAATTTTTTTCCACAAACCCTTTAGGGTAATCTTTTACACTTAATGGTAGAAGGCCCAAAGATTAACATAACGATCATGTAACTAGGGGGGACTTTCATGATCTCTCACCATTATTGTGCCACGTGTCATGTGCACCGTCAAATCACAATAGGATTGGGCACATTGTATAAAAATTCCAGACTTGAATGAAGTCTTAATGATTGGGGGGGTTGATAGACGTTACCATGACCGACAGTTACACGTAGGATTAGCGATTATAAATCGCATTTAAATATATCTTGGAAAATATGCAGCCAACCAGCCAGACACTTAGGCCTATTCCCCACTGCCATTCACATCCATATATAATATAATATATATATATGTATATATATAATATCACCAATTGGTGTACACACTTTTATTGCCCTACACCTTTTCTTGTCTGTCTGTGATAATTCTAAGGGTCACAGCCTAAACAGATTATTCTTCACCTCTATTTTTATTATTTTTATAATTTATTGTTAACATTAATTTATTATTATTATTGTTAATATTATTAAGTATGTTTAACCAAATGTAGATACCCCTCTTGATGTCTTTGACTTTGTTTAGATGATGATGAAGAACAAAATTTGGGATTTGATGGGCTAATTTTTGGATTTTTTTTGGAGTTTTCAAGAAAAAATATGGAAAGAGAACTCGGTTTTCATGTGATCACGCTACTGAACAAACTAAAACATGAGGGGATTAGAAATGGTTTAAATAATTAGTATGAAGGGATTAAAATTTTCTTAATGGGAGGGTTGTTGAGATTTTGACGATTACACGTGAAATAAAATAAATTGTAGTTTGCCGGAGGAAAGTATTTCATCGTCAGTGTAGGGTTTATGTTAATTAAGTAGTTAATCAAATCACATTATTAATATGTCGTTTTGCTATTCGGTTGGAATAGACTAATGATTATTGACGTACATATAATAATATTCCAGCAAGAAGTATTAGTTTAATTAGATCCATTTGTTAATTAAGATTGTCAAACATGGATTGCTTAACATAAACAAATTGATTTTTTTTTTTTTTTTTTGTTTTTTGACGGCGTTCCCTCGTGAGAAAAACTTTGTGTTACTCTAATGATACGAAATATAACTTTTGAGTTTGACTTCTTTTCAGGATCATTTTTCAAATTCTAAAGCTACTTTTCAAGTTCTTAAATCATGATAATAAATCACAGCGTAATTTCATGAAATAAATAAAGTTTAACATTACAATATGGAGCTTTTCTTTTTTTTTTTTTTTGTCGCTGAAAACTTTGCTAAATGGAGCTTGTACACACGTAATGTGTGTATTTATCAAATTCTTCTGGCTCATTCTATGACGGCATTTAATTATAACCGTTTGGTTTTTATTTAAAAAAAAAAAAACCAAATTGATTATATTTTTTTATATGAAATTTATAGACATATATATGCATGTATATATATGCATAAAATACATATGTTTGAGAAAAAAAAAAAAAAGGATAAAATATCTTAACGAACGTAGTGTGGTGACATTTCAAACTTCCTTTTCAAGGGATTATGATA
>JAFMPE010147820.1:3511-24594 GCA_024759925.1 Ficus religiosa
TTTATAACTTTGATTAACTGATTGAGGGATAGAAAGAGAATAATAGCAGAAGCAGCTAGGTGTGTGTGTGTGTGTGTTTTTTTTTTTAAACAATTAAAAAAAGGCCTCATTTCCATAAAACAAGACATGAACTACTGCGTTTGTCCTAAACTAGATTCCTCAATTATTGCGACTGCTTATCAGTTAACATTATGATGATTCCATTTCTATCTGGTGCAGCATGTCGAGGCCCTTGAGATTCTTCTTCAGGGTCTTTGTGGCGTTCATAGAGAACGCTTGAGGATTCATGAGATATGCCTTAAAAGTGGCCCAAGTCTTGGTGAGTGACCATTATTTCCCTTGTTGGTCGTTTTCTTTTCCTCCTTTAAAAACACCTTCCCATGAAGTATTTTGGCATTTACACACGTACCAAAATACCGAAAATTGTTTATGTACGTCTTTATGCAGATGTAGATCTATTTTAGAGTTGCTTGTCATATGAGTTTCCATTTATTTTGTGAGATCTATCTGGTTTGATAAGAGATTATGCCGTTCTTTTCTTATAGGAACTGTAGCTTCAGAGGTTCGACTTCTATGCGACCTTGAACAGCCCGAACCGACATGGTAAGTTTTGGGATTTATTGTTATCAGACATATCCGTCTGTTTGTTGCTTTTGATTAGAGAAGACAAGCTCATAACAAAGTTAAAATTCTTTAGGACTGTGAGGCATGTAGGAGGTTCAATGAGGGGTGCTGGTGCTGATCAGATATCTGTTCTGGTCAGGCCCACTGTTGAAAGCAAAGTAAGCAAGAATGTGCTTCGCTTTTTTTATTCACTTGGCTACAAGTTGGATCATGAGCTTCTGAAAGTGGGGTTTGCCTTCCATTTCCAAAGAGGGGCTCAAATTACCGTGATTGTATCATCAGTTAATAAAATGCTAAAACTTCATGCTACCGATGAGGCTGTGCCAGTCACTCCTGGAATACAACTGGTTGAAGTGACTGCCCCGACAACCACTGAAAATTACACTGAAGTTGTTGCTGCAGTATCATCTTTTTGTGAACATCTAGCCCCGTAAGAGTTCCTTTAGTTTACTATTCTTATATGAAGCATTTTCGATTTTCAGAAATCCCTGCATGATCCAAGCATGCTCATCTGAATGGCATTGCTTTGGTAGTTTCCAAAATCTGTCGGAATAGTTCATTCTTGTTTTGAATACTTAGTTGCTGTTACTTTCCATACCATGAACTAGGAAGGCTTGATGGGTGATACAAACTTCGGTAGTCCATCAATAAGATAATATGCAGTGAGATAATTTGGTAGGAACCTAGTGTTAGGAGCTGATTAGGATAATTAGTATAAAAGGGGATGTGGGGTACTGGGAGGGTTATGTGAATATGTGTAGATTCTGAGTGTTTGGCTGAGTTGCCGTGGGAGGCTTGGGGTCCTTGAAGCCCTCCATTATCTTCGTGTTTTTATTCCTTTTGATTTTAGCAGTGCAAAAGAATCAGGAGAAGCAATGCTCAAGTTAAAGATGCTCCTCTAAAATTGGAGGAGTTTGATTTTATTTGATTTGTGGACAAACTTAAGACTTCTTGTATTTGATTTCTCAGGCTTCTGCATCTGTCAAAACCAGGCATTTCGACTGGGGTTGTTCCTACTGCTGCTGCCGCTGCTGCATCTCTCATGTCCGATGGCGGGGGCACAACCTTGTAGCAGAAATTTGAAATTGTTTAAAGAAATGTTTTGTTTTGTTTGTTTTTTTGTTTGTTTTTTGTTTTGTTTTTCCCACCCTAGTTAGTGATCTGATGGTATTTCATGGCAAGCAGGAATCATTCTTGTAATATAAATTGCTTAGAGAATTATATAGCTGCTGAAGTTGCCATGGTGAGCGAATTGTTGTCTTGGTCTTAGATCATAGAACAGGAAGTCAATTGCGGAAAAAATTTTATTGTTGGCAACACAAAACCTCATTTGCTATAAACCCTTACTGAACCGTGTTATCTAGTTTCTCTTATGGCGCTGATTCTAAACATATGTACATAGAGACATAACCAGACGCTATACTTGACAAGAACACGTCTCTCTACCTTAGAGACAAACTAGAAGCGACAAAGCATTAAACATTCCCTCTAAATGGTCTAACCTCACAATTATTTAGCGAAGAAAAAAAGTTGGCCACCGTACATCTGGCTTCTACACAGAACAACCCCTCCTAGAATCCAACATGACGGGGTTGAGCCGGGTTCCTCTTCAAGTAGGGCCCACCTTTGTAAGTGGAACCCATTCAACCCCGCGACTTCCGTTATACTCTGTCTGATGGAGAATGGAAGCACATGTTACATCTCATGGTAAAGGAATTAGCAAAAGAACACACTTCACATTGCCAAGAATGAGGCTCCACCTCCGATAGGCCATCCTCCAAGGCTCTCACCAAATTCTTGAAGTAATTCCCGATCACCGAAGTAAGTTCAGCCAGCTTCAAACGATAATCCATGAAATCCTGAAGCGACCCTTCAGCATTAATATACTTCTCCAGCTCCTTCTCCGCACAATCATGCAGCCTCTCCAAGCTAAACTCTGCCTCCCCTTGCAAATACTCGAAAAACCGCTTCTTTGCCCACTGATCCTCGGCGAAGTAGTACCCATATGCATACGTCCATTGCAACACTCTTCTACACCTAATTATCTGTTGCCAGGCATCCGTTATGAACCTCAGAAACGGCTTCTGCTGGCCATAGTTGAAACAAAGCTTGTCCAAAAGCTCAGCCTGCACCAACCTCAAATCCTCCACAGCCTTTTGCCTTGACCTCAAATTGGCCGCCCACCGCTCGTAGTAATGCGTGTACTTACACAACGACGCCTTCACAATCTTCCTCCTCTCCATCTCGGCCTCGTCCTTCGCCTCCTCCCGCAAGTACTGGTTACAAGAATGGAAGACTTTTGCCGACCACTCGCCGAGGCAATGCCAGCAAAACTCGTACTTACAGGGCGCCGCGCATTTCATGTGGTTGCATCCTTGGCTCTTCTCGATCGGCCGCCTGCACTTCGGACAAGCCTTGGTGTTGACGAGTATCCAGTTCACATTCTCCGACTCATCCTTGTTCTTCAACGTCCACTTCGCCACCGTGTCGCAGTCGACGGGACGGTGAGCTTCCTCGTTACAATTCCAACAGAAACAATACGAACAACGGCAAAAAATATCGAAACCTTGAGAAAAACAACCAACAGAATCCAAAAAATCCACAACATAATCACAGTCTGGCGCAGGACACCACTTGATCTTCCTCCTCCGGTAAGTATCTTCCACGTAGGACCTCAACAGGTACCTCGAGTACTTCACTTTATCAGCATGATCCGCCGCCAATTCTCCGATCATGTCCTCGCCGACGGCGGCGGCGCACGACGGAGCGGGACACGTCAGCAGCAAGCAACCAGGACCGTCGTCGTTTACCGATCTCGCAATGTAATTTCCCCAGCACGCTCTGCAAAACGGATGGCCACAAGAAGCCGAGACCGCATCGCGACAGGTCTCGAAGCAAATTCCGCAGGTGATCGGACGATCGGAGGGGAATTGAGCGATCGGAGCCGGAAAAAGGCCGACTCTAGCCCGGACTCTGTCCTGGTCGTCGAACCAGTTGTCGAAGAGCTTGCTGAGGTTCCAGTTGAAGTGGCGGAGGAGGACGATCGCGGCGGCTCTCGGCTCCGAAAGCGCCGCCGAGACTCTTAAAATATCGTCCTCTTGCCGTTGCCGTATCTCTGCTTCGTTGAGGATCGCGTAGCTCGGTGAACGTGGCTCGCTGGCTTCGTCTTCCATGATCGGAATGGGAATGAAAGCTAGGGCTTTTTTTTTTTTTTTTTTTTTTTTTGCGCGTTCGGTAGACGCAGAGGAATTGGAATTGAGAAAGACTGAGGACGAGGGAGAGGAGAAGAAAGAGAACGCAGTCAATGAAGAAAATAAAAAAGAATAGGGAAATTTTTTTTGTATCCTAGTTTAGAACTCATTCGCCACCGTCCGATTGAGAGGTCATTAGACGGCTGTGATGTGGACTGACCCTCCATCGCGCCTTGACGACAACGGACGGAGCGAGACCTAGAGTCCTAGACCATCTTTGGTGGAGGAGAAAAAGGCTTAACGTGTAAAGTGTGACGTGTCCTGCATTATTCTGCTACGACGTTTTTTTTTTTTTTTTTTAAATTAAAAAATTTAAAGATAAGAGATTCAACTTTTATATTTTATGTTTGAACTTATGTATGAAAATATTGTTAAATGGTATTTATAATATTTTTATGAGGGCCTTTTTCTTTCTTGCTGTGGGGCGAGACATTAAAAATATATATATATATATATTTTCCTATATAAGAAACAAACAGTGTATTCCGTGTTGATCGAAACTGGGAAAAGAAAAAAATTAAAAAAAAAAAAAAAGACGAAAAGAGCAATCATTTCTTGGCCGTATATTTCTCAAGTTCGTTATGGTCCCATAATAGACCTTACAATATCTGGAATTGTAATGGGAAACACACGTACATCTAATTTGAATGTATCACGATGTTTGATTTGATTTTTGTTTCTGTCAGCTGCGACGAAATAAAACAAAAATGTTTTGAAACATTAATAAGATTAATTGTCATAATTAATAGTGATATATAAAATAATGATAATTTTAATCTGATATCATAAGATGAAAAGTTTACATATCTTATCTTTAATTTTAAAAAGAAAAAAAAATAAATTATAAAAAATAGATTCTATATTATTAGATTCATTTTTTATTAATAGATATCGTCAAATATTATTAATTATTAATGTCTATTAATAATGTTGTTCTGGACATAATTCCTTATATTTACTTTGGCTTGCCCTGTCGCTGGGGAAATTCCATCACCTGCAGCCTGAGGTCAAATCATTTTTAGTGCAGTCTAAGTGGAAGTACGCCTTTTTAAATTTGCCTATGCTAAGCAATCTCTCATTTTCGCGAACAACTGATTAAGAATATCTTCTTGACATTCCCCTATGTTTTGTTTTGTTTTGTTTTGTTTTTTGTTTTTTGTTTTTTAAAGAAAAAAATGAAATGAAAGGCTATAAAAATTAAAGTCCAGGTGTCTTTAATCCAGGAACTTAATGCGGTACATGTACCGACGAAGTGTTCTTTGAAGCTTTTGATTAGAGGGGAATAAATAAGTGTGCTTTTAGAGCTTTAAATTGATTATTATGTTTATACTTTCATAAAGCTCAATCCCAAGTTGGTTCCACATGTGATGTGACGCTGACGAGTTTATCCTATAACTTTGTCCAGCATGCATAAGCAGGTAAAATTCACAAATTATTCCCTAATTTACCTAAATCTCTCCGCATGAGCTACCATATTCGGTAGTCGTAGCTTATATTTGACATCCAGGTTTAATTTCAACTAAACTATATTTCTTCATCTCAATTTTTATTTTTTATTTTTTTTGAATCAATAAATTTATAATTAATTTTTAAAAAGTCAACCAACTTAAACTTAAAAATTTTATCTCATCTCAAACTCAACCCAAATACCAAACGGACACATAGCATCCGTAATTGACAACATGATCATTCAAATGTCAACATCATGGTCCGTAGAATTACAAAAATATCCATTGTTTAGTTACTTACCCTTTAGAGACTCAAATATAAATTTTGGGTGGATTCAAAAAAGTTTTAACCTACCCATGAATCAAAAGTTTAAAATTAATTCACCTAATTAAAATCCGGTTGGGTTGAGTGGATTAATTAGGTCGAGTATATGATAAAAAATAAAATCAATAATACAATTTTAAGGCCCGTTTGGATTTATGTTTTCAAATACTTTTCCAGACTTTTTTTTTTTCATTTTAGTCAAATTTCACTATTTATTTTTTCAAATATTTTCAAAAAACTTAAATTTTAAAAATTTATAACTTTACAATTTTAAGTCAAAATGAGATGATTTTTATTTCAAATTACATAGAATTTTGAGAAGAAAGAGACAAGATCCATATTTTTTTTTTGAACACATTTCAAGTTTTTACATTATTTCACCCTAAACAATACATTTTCACTAAACACACGTTTCCAAAACTCAAACCATATCCAATCACTCCAAATGGATCCTGAATAATGAAATATACAGAAAAAAAATAACAAATTTATCAATATTTTTTATATTAAGTTGACAAGATCAAATCCAATTCAATTTTTTAAAATTATAATAAAGCACATACAAAAATAGATGATCAACAATACAAGTCTATGAGTCATAAGTTATAATAGAAACTAATTGATAAATAGTTAAAGTGTACTCTAAAATATATATATATATATATATATATAAATTGATTGGGTGTTTTAGATTTATGTTGGGTATTAAGCTTAAGATCCAGTTAAATTTGATCAATTGTGTTTTAGGTTTTTGGTTCACCCAACCCAGTCGTGACGTCAATCACAAATTTTCATTTGTGAAGTCTGCTCATTTTTATATTCCATACTCGTCAATCTCGTCACCAAAAAAGGCATTTACGTTGCGGGGGAAAAAAGAGTCGTGTACATTAAACAACATATACATGGCGCCTGCCGGTGATACATCATGACACGAGCGTTACAATCAAATTGACTAGCCCCATTATTTTGTCTAAATAAATTAAATTGTAGATCAAAAAGAAGGTTTGGAATGAACTGTAACAATAAATACAAAATAAATCCATGCTCTCAGAAAAGCTATCGACATTATACAATAAGCAAATTCCCTCTTTACATCGACGCCAAAAGTGCTCTCATTTCCTCTACGGATGGGATCGTCTCTGTCGGGTAAATCTTGGCTACCAGTTGAGCAAAACTTTCATATTTGTCCAAAAACTCCTTCTGTTAACAGTTAAAATATAGTGTTAACGAATTAAAAAAAAAAAAAAAAAAAGAATACGTTCTCTGATTGCATGGCAACTTAAACTATGATCATTTCGTAGTTCATATCTTGACAAAAAGTATGGACGTGTGAATTGAGGCTAGCTCAGTTGGCATTTAGTGGACGTGTGATTCGTTTTCAATAATCCGGGGGACTTTTGAGTCCCATGGATTAGCCCAAAAAAAAAAAAAAAAAAAAAAGTTCTCCACGTGAACCAAAAATTTCAGGGTTGCTGCCCATTAGAAGCCAGACTGCAACACCCTTCCCTATAGGCCAGACTGTACAGGGCGGTGTCGTGATTTGAAAGCACGGAGGACAACTTACCTTGCATTTATCCCATAAAGAAGGCAAAAGTTCCTCTGATGTCATGTACTTCTGCAACTTCTTATACATCAGAGTGATGTTCTTATCAACCTATAACAGGAGCAACCAAAATGTCACAATACAATATGATCGAGAGATAATTCAGATACTTGGGGAAATACAAAAACCAACAACTTACCCCAGTTAAACTGGCTTTCAACATCTTGCGAAGATCCATTTTCGACAATCCAAGCTGGAAAGGGATCTGAAATAGGTGAAGGATTAACCCAGGAATTTCAGCAAGTTGATCATTTGCAAATAAATTATATCCACATAAACAACACAGACAACAATGCAAAAGTGTCCTGGCGACGCCTTTATCAATATCATAAAACAGCACCGACATGGGCCAACAGTCGAACACTTGAAAATTTCAAATGCCAATTGTACAATCGGACAATCCTTACAATACAACAAAAAGTGCTTAAATAAGAAGAATAAAATGTCAAACAAGTTATCCCGTTGAATATTAGTTCCAACTCTCAGAAGATGTAACTAACCTCTTCCGGTGTGATTGTGTACATTAAATCCTCTATTTTCCGAGCAAACTGGAAAAGTCGTTCAAATTGCTGCACATAGACGACTTGATGAGAATGTTTACGTTCAAACTACAATTTTGAAAGTGCATTATAAAGGGAAAAATTTACTAAATAAATAAAAAAATAATGCTAACGCGTCCATCACATTCAGAGAGATGAGCATTAATTTTTTTTTTTAAATTTAAATAGAGATAAGAATTACAGTTGAACAGAGAACTTATTGTGGTATTGATTTTGTATCATCCGACTACTAAAACTGATGATTCTTTTCAATCATGAATACTCTGTAAAATAGAAATGTCTCAATAGTGCTTTCTTAAAAATTTTCCATCTTTAGGAAGGCGTTGGTTAACCCGTTTGTCTTCAAGTTCTACATTTTGCTGTAGTGTTATTCTCAGGTACACTTGCACTAGCATTTCTTTCTCTGGTTTAACAAAGTGACTATTCACCCCCATCCCAAACAAGGAAATAAGGGACATAACAAAGACGGGTAAGAACAAAAATCATCATAAAAACACAGTAGAAATAAAAAGAATAAAGGGATAAATGAATTACTGAATACTCACACTATAAATAATTGTGCTGATATATCGAGTGCAAGCTTGTTCGTAAGCTTCGCTTGCCTGATGATAGAATTTGGCTAAGGTAGGCACAACATTTGCTAGGTCATACAAACTGCATGCAACTGCTTTTATTCAGCAAGGGAATCCAAATAATAATACGATGTTCCATGAAAGTAAAAGGAACATTACACACACACACACACACACACACACACACATATAAAAGAAAAGAGTACCTATTCTGAAATGCTGCATAGTTCTCTAAAAGAATAATATCAGCATACTTGGGATCTGTTTGGGAAATTTTTTCCAAAGTCACAAACATTATGCTAACCTGTCAAAGAAAAGTCCAAATCATACAGGAAAAGTTTCAGTTGAAGTGGAACACCAGAAAGTGATAGTAAACATTGTCAATGGATTGATAACAAAGGTTCCATCCAGTTTTAGGCTCGTTAGGGACCTCAGTTAAATTGCCCACACACGACCAATATTAGAATTCATGGGATTCTATCAGCACACACTGGCTATGGCATTAAACATGTGATCACGTACATAAGCTCTAAATAGTCATCCCCCTCACCAACTGCGTAAAAGAAGATATTCTAGAAGACAACTTATACTACATACTTAAAATGATACAATTGCCAATGATACAATTGCCCCAATGCTGCTGTACTGCATGGCAGTTGCAATGAGAACAAGAACAGCCATCTTAACTCAATATAGTTTTGTTCTAAAAACTTGCATAATGCCCGAAAATATATAAAAATAAAATAAAAAGGAGAAGCGGCTTGAGGACTCACAAATTTTGTGTATGCTTGATCAACCAAATCCCTGGATTGTCCTTGAATGTACTGCTCCATCCGTGTCGCAAGCGTTGCAAATCTATGCAAAATAAATACAATAAGAAACCAAGTATTTAGCATGTACACCTTACAGACACATGCAAATACTAGATATGATAAAAACGAGATTTAATTAAACAATGAAAGAAAAAAAGAAAAAGGCCTAGCATGTAGTAAAATACTTAGCAAGGAATGGAACATGATATCACAAGCTGCAACAAATTAAATCTAACAGCCAACGATGCAAAATAACTAGGAGAAAACAACAGTGCCATAACTTCAAATCGTTTTCTGAATAGGAAGAAAGGCTAACAATTACTCAAAAACTAATTTAGAGTTGTATTTAATATCATTTCATTCATTTGCACTAAAATGATCAGTATTTTGCAAGCAGTAAACCCATCACCACTTGTGAAATGATTAGTCATGGGTCACGTTGATTCCATAAATAAGAAAACCTCGTAGAAGCCTGAGCATTTGAATTGAAACCATATTACCTTGGGATATAGGATAAGACGCCCACCTGGCGCACATTGCGCTCATTTCTTTCAATTTGGTGACAAGCTTCATCGACAAACTGTGGCATTGTTCATTAATCACATACGTTAAGGTCAAACTCTGAGCTTAAATTGCAGTGTATTATCTCAGTTTGGAGATAAAACTCACACGGCTGAACTGTGCAGAAATTCTCGACTCCAGGTCCCCAAGCAACAAACGCACAAAACCTGCTGCATCAGCTTTCTGACCAGAGAGATAGCGCTCAGTAATCCCATGCATAGATATGCAGCGCAAAGGATCGATCTTATAAGCCCAGTCTACTACGGCATAAAAGTCTTCCTGAAATTCATACAAAGTGGGAACAACTGTTAAGTCAAAGCTAGAAACTTCATGGTAATTCAGATCCTAACCACCTAATACACAACAGTAACAAAAACCAACTGAAGAGATATGCCAATGTATTGCAGAGTCCATGAGGAACCTATTATATATGATGGGAACGAGATTTGGAAGCTCAGCAATTTGAAATTTAAAGATTTCTGACAAACATCGGACACAGCTCTCAGATAAATAACTAAGACAAATGTAACAAAACCATGCATGACAAAAAACCCCATTTAACACTTTGGTTTTAAAAGGTTGCCATCCAAGCAAGAGACTTCAAGACTCTAGTCATTGAATACAACGTATCAGCCAATGATCAATAAACTCTCTGAAAATATTCTTAGGAACCTTTCTGCTGTCAACAATGATATCACAAGACAGTAAATGCAGTATCTTTGTGTCATCACCTGGATTCCATCAAGCAAATCCTGAAGAGATTCATTTAGTGCAGTGAGCTCTGCAGAACTTTTACCTACAAAAATGAAACAGCGTTCAAGATATCAAGGATTGAAACTAGGTCTCGAAAAGTCTCTTTCCTGCTCATATAACAAGCAGAAATACATAAAAAAAAGTTAGTCTTAGGATCAAAGACAAATTAGTGAAGTACGGAAAAAAAAAAAAAAAAAAAGGGAATGACATACCAGATTTTCCATCATCATCATCGTCGTCAATATCCATGATCCCCAAATCGTCATCGTTGGCGTCATCATCATTGTTCCGAGACTTACTACCATTACCAACACCTCCTGGGGGTACAAGTGTAGGAACTTCGAAGCACATAAAGTGAGCAAAGAAGGAACTCTGCGGTAGAAGCCAAGAGAGAATAAATCTTCAAGTGAAGAAAAGATACCCCTTAGATTACAAATATTTGTATAAATAAAACGGTACCTCATCTACAAGGAGAGGGATAAATATTGTAAGCATTTTAGAATAAGCTTCAGAAACTGTAGAAGTGTCTGCGGCATTCACATTCTGAGACGACCCCGTGGAAGCTTCAAGCCACCCAGTTGGATTTCTTGATGCTTTTGTACTAGCACGGAGCTCATTTGCAAATTCACGAGCCTGTAAATGCCAAACTACATGATCAGTCTTAAAGCTTAACTACCAATGATTTTTCTCCGGTAAAACAGACTCATCCTTTGATAGAGGTGTGGTACATTGTTTTCCCTAGACGTTACCTCCGTGATGGAACGAAATGTCACCATGAGACAAATAAAGTGATGCAGAATGGGTGCGGAGTATAGACAAAGCAGAGGAAGGACAGTTGATAAGAAGATACATCACATTAAGCAGGGATGCTGGTTTTGCAGGATTTTTTCTTTTCTTTTTCTTTTTTTAAAGATATTAAATCACTCATATGGTCTATGTTTAATGTACTCATAAGTAGCATCTAGATGATAGAATAGCAGTTTATTTTCTGACCTCACGACGAAGAAGCAGATTAAGAGAGCTACAATATGCTTTCCTTAGTGGACCAAGGCAATTCTTATCAAGACTCTGCAAAAGCAGACATGAAAAATTCAGCAAAAGCAAGAAAAAAGTAGCAGTTTACGATTTAGCAAAATGCATTACAAATGTGCGACAATTAATCTTTTTTTCCCCCCCTCAATAATCACTCTATGGTAAGCGACTAATCTAAAAGTTGACCTTTAAATGCTGCAAAAGCCGAGCATACGTCCTGCATTTGTATCGCAAATCAGCATGATCAGGCCTTTTCAACTGCCCCCGCTGTAAACAGAGTGATTAACAAAAATTAAAAACTTTTAGTACAAATATTAGGCTTTTAGTCAACACCGGAACTCCAAGAACTACCTGTGAGAAATAACTTTTGTCGCTTATCATGAAATCCACCAAACTAGCAAAGTAAGTTCGCAAGAACTCAGAAGCTCTTCTAACAAATGTAGTTTTTAATTTTTCAAGTTCTGCTCGCTTTTCTTTGACCTGTGAGAGTACCAGTTACAACCAATACAGGAAATAGCTCATAAGGATACTATCCAAGCAAACAATGTAACTGAAGAGGGATGAGTGATAAAGAGAAAAAGAAA
Organism: Ficus religiosa; assembly: GCA_024759925.1. Lineage (NCBI taxonomy): Eukaryota > Viridiplantae > Streptophyta > Magnoliopsida > Rosales > Moraceae > Ficus > Ficus religiosa. Next base: position 15,637 of record JAFMPE010147820.1, read on the forward strand.
AATCATACAGCTCGAATTTTTGCATAGGCAGGATCCAATTGAGGTACTTCGAGACCACGTAGAGCGTTAGCTAACCACTCACAAGCTTCGACATTTTGAATCATGCGAGCCTCATCAAATGAACCTCCTGTCAAACACGCTGCATACTACAACCAGTGAAATGTCATCAGCGAAAAACTAGGGCCCAACCATCTGTTCATTCTTAACAGTTTTCTGTGTATACAATGAAACTGACAAATTATATACCTCAGAAGGAACACGCAAGCGCTCGACAAGCTTATCAAGTTCCTCAATAAGTGCTTTATTATTTACAGATTGCATCTCCAGCTTGTTATTGCGAGTTTCTATCTGATTATTGAATCAAGGAAGTTAAAAGACAACTATAAAAGAAGCACAATACCTGGTTGACAGAACTGTCAGCCCGGCAGGGATCACCAAAGAAACACAATGTTAACAAATACATCTATAGATATTCCTACCGACTCAATGTCTTCTCTCATGTGTCTGAGTTTCACATTGAAGATGCCTAACCATTCATCCATGTCATCAACACAATTTGTAGCTGCCTCGAGCCCCGTTAATACCTGCAACACCAAAAAGTAGTGAGAAAGTACATAAGTCAGACAGACTTGGTAACTGACTTCTCTACAAACAGTTAAAACTTTCCAGTTGGATCACAAAACAACTACACATCCTAGAACAAAATAAATAGGCAACAGCTGTATGGTAGACAATATGTAATTCCAGGGTAGTACAATAGTAACTCCAACGCATGTGAGGAGGGAAAAAAAAGAGAGAGAGAGAGAGAGAGGAAGAACTTGGTTAGACCTCTCTGCTTCTGTAGAATCACATGCATCCTACCGGACTTTATTGACTGTAACAGCTCTAGCCAGGTAATAGTAACATGTTCTAATAACATCAAAATTGGGAAATTATCCAAGAACGTAATATAATATAATTTCTAGGCAAAGAAAAATTACTGAACTGCCATGCACAAAAAACAAGCTAGTGACTCACCTCATCAATCAAGGGCTCACTTTCTAAAATGGCATGCACATTTGCTGCTTCCAGAGCTAGAAGTTCTCTCTTCAACCTTTCAGAGAATGCCTCTGCTTCACCAATACCCATAACATAACTGCACAAAATGCCATGATAGAGATGTTAAAGATTTTTTGAGACAGTTCAACAAAAATCAGTAAAAGAAAATTGATTACTAGCTCTTTTTTTAAAAATATATAACATAAATATATATATATATATATATATAATTCCAACATGGCCGATGAACATCAAAAGACAAGAACAAATGACCAAGGGTCTGCAACAAATTTTCAAACGGTAGTCCATAAAACTCAAGTTAGTGAGAGGCAGGCATCGCCAGTCCTTTTCTAACACAAAGATAAAGTATTACTAAATAACCTATATCTAAAGAAAAAAATCGAATTACACAATCTAATTCTAACCTAAACCTGCAGAATGTTAAAGCTTTTCCATGTCGGACCCATATTTTTACTTCACATTTTTTATCACCCATATTTTTCCAGAATGTTAAAACTCAAGTTAGTGACAGGCAGGCATCACCAGTCCTTTTCTAACACAGAGATAAAGTATTACTAAACAACCTATATCTAAAGAAAAAATGCAATTACACAATCTAATTCTAACCTAAACCTGCAGAATGTTGAAGCTTTTCCATGTTGGACCCATATTTTTCTTATACATTTCACATCCTACCAGCCACTACAAAGAAATTTCTCCAATCATTTTTTGCTGGGACTCCACTTTACTTTTGCATATTAGACCACCTACAAAATTCGCAATCTGCAATAATAGATGTAATTTTTTTCGCCAGAACAAAAAACAGCAAAGTATACGTACGTGCCCAAAAGAGCCTCCATGTCCTCTTCCTCAGCTTGAGACACGAGATCTTTCTCTACAGTCACTTTCAAGTCACTTTCAGTCACTGTTGCAGCAACTGGGCCATCTTGAACACTCCTTTGAGTAGTACTCACTGTTGGTTTATTTTCCTATATCACATGTAAATAAAAAAAGTTAGGAATACAACAACTCTAAGCTGCAAACTCCATATTAACCTTACAAATAGATGTTACTAGATAATTATATTTAAAACGGTAACTTCTGAGAATTAGCTAGCTGCAAGTGATCGGATAAAGCAGAGCCTAAATTTTTCTGGCTTCATGAAACGTCAAGATCGAAATACTAATCACCAGGTGTTAAGAACCAGAAGTCAACCAATCATAGAAGCCAAAATGGAAAAATAAAAGTTTATCAGTTACCTTAGCCCAAAGAGCCATCTCCACAACATCTATACCGACAACTTTGGGAAGACGCCCTAATACATCTTTGCATATGTTTAAAATGCATAACAGAAGGCGGTTCCTATAGCAAATATTGAAAATATATTTAGGCAAAGGCTAATACCAGAAGGGGAAGGAAAAAAAAAAAAAAACGGCACCTTTAAGCATGTGTTTACCCAGTAATATTACCTATCATCAATATTGCGCATGGTCCACTGAGGTGGAGCGACACTCTGGCTTCTAAGGTTATCAAATCCCTAACAAGAGATTCAATCAGAAGCCGAAGAGAAAGGAACATAGATTGTCCAGTTAGCACTTGTGTTAAATCATCAGAACACAAATGATACATAGTCTCTCTGTAACACACGAGCAGTCGAGACTTACTAGTGTAAAAGTACACCCGGTGGGGTCATTTGCAATAACCTCCACCTTTGAAAGATGTTTTAGCTTGTACAACTTTGCAGGCTGCAAGCGAAATAAAATTTCAGACTTAAGAGTAACAAAGTTATAAAATTGAGTGCAACCTCATAAAAAAACCAATGAAAAAAAAAATTTTCCAGGAAGAGGCCTATTCATTTGTCAATATATGAGTTTCCTTCTTCTCTTTCTGCGTGCGAGAGTACAAGTCAGAAAAGCTCCGTCGTCGATTAAATCCTATACTTTTAGAGTAACTAAGTATATGCATGTTAATTCTACAAAAGACATCTTGGTAGTCCAGAACTAAGTGAAAACCAGTATTACAGAGCCCATAAACACTTGGGATTGAAAAGCTTGAAGAATTCCTTTAACAAATGAAGCAAAATTTACCTCAAGAACTCCTCCAGTAGAATATTTTAGGACTCGAAGAAAAGCTTTAGTCCGCGGAACTTTTGATTTTGCTGCACAAACCACAAACCACACAATTAGTCATGCAGATGTAACATATATTACCGAAACCTCTAAGCGAAATCCCCAATGTCCCACCTTATGATTGTGTGTAACAAGGCATACACAAACCCATTGGTAGAACTTGTCGACACTTAATAAAAGGAGGTCTCAAGACAAAATTACTAGAGATAGCAACGCAATAATACAAGCCCGACGCTTCCAGGCATTACAAGTAACTTCATAAATCAAGCACCCAGAAAACATGATTCACACTCCCATTAATGTGAAATTTTCCGATAATGATAAAACACTTTATAATCCACCTACCCATCTGGTAATTTTCACTGAAATCCCAACCACAATGTATCTAATCCTTCAACAGATTGTAAGAACATAAAAAAAACCCAAATTTTTACGAAGCTAAAAAAGCAAGTGCGGAACAGATATGGCTAGTTCAACTATAGCTTCCATCTAGGTTTAGCAATACCGTCAATTCCGAATCCCAGGTTTTCGCATTCACCAGCGATGAATCGAAAAATTACAAAGAGAATGAGAGAGTTGCGTACTGGAAAGAGCAAGAACCCTAGGTTTAGCCATGTGACGCCCGAGCTTGCCGGATTTGCCCCAAACACCTCGACCCTTGACGACGCGAATCGACATGACGATCTTCTGCTTGGTGCCCTCAATTGCGGCCTCGCATGCTCGCCTGAGCTCCTCGTCGTCTGCGCTCGATTTCGCCATTTTCGGTATTCCACTGCGTAGATCTCAATTGAGTTTCTCTCTCCTCTCTCTGTCTCTCTCTTTTTCTGGAAACTTTCTGGCGATGAATAAAGCTCATACAGCAAGTAAGAAAATGGAGAGAGGAAATGTAAAAAGGATCAAAAACCAACGAGCAAAAAGAATTATGACCGTTTCGTACTTATTAGGCTAGCGTCCTAATTACGCCGGGTTTTTTTTTTTTTTTTTAATAATCTTTTTACACTTGAGCACCAAGAAAACACTGACCATTCTACCTCCTTTTCATGAAAAGAAAGAAATTAATAAATTTCCCTCAAAAAAAAAAAGAAAGAAATTAACATATAAATGGATAAATTACTCCGATTAACATTTGAGTTCATCTCAAATTAAATTGTATTTTTCATATCAATTTTTATCTTTTTCTGAAAAATCAATAAAATTTATAATTAATTTTTAAAAAATTAACAAACTCTAACTTAAAAATTTCATCTACAACTAACTTACCAAATAAAAATTTAGAAGTATAAAATCTATTCGATCGTCGGCTGGTGGTTAAAATTAAAAATTGGGTTCTTAGCAAATAAATAAATAATTTTTCCTTAAAGATATAGATAATTTTTTTATTGAAAAAAATAAGTTGGTAAATTACTTGTGGGGTAAAAGCTACACGAAATTAAATTAACAAATTCCACTTCCAAAAAAATTTAGAACTACCAAATTTTAAAAATAGAACACGAACTTCATTTTTATATATTTTTTATGTAACTTTATTTGTGATTATTTTTTAGTTGATTTTTCTTTTATGACAAGTTTGTAAAATGTTAGACATAGATAAATGATAAAGAAATTAAGAAGGTGTCAATCTAACTGGGATGTCCCAGTACATCTACTAATTTTTGTCCCCTCAAGAATCCTTATTCAAAAAAATCGTCCAAACATAAGTAGCTGAATTAGAAAACAAACTGCTTTTAGCTTCAAAACAAATATTGCTCTTTATATTGTCTTTAGTTTTTGACCTTTTTTTAAGGAAAGTTTTGGTTCTTTTTTAAGCGCCATGTAATTTTATTACCAAAAAAAAAAAAGGCGCAAATTAATAAATAGCGTTCTTAGCTAAAGAAATTGGGGCAACAAAAAAAAAAAGTTTGGGGCTTTGGAAATAATTATCCCAAGATGAGTTTTCTCTTCACACCAAAAAAAATAAGAGAGAGAGAGAGAGAGAAGAAAAATCATCCAAAGAGATGCACCGATAGATTGGACTTGGACAGAAGGTGTGAAAGGTTTTTAGTTGTTCGATAGCAGTTGTCTATTCCAATACTTTTCAATTCCAACCTATTGATCGACTGATAATTATAGGATTTGTTTGATGAATGAATTGAGTTTGAAAATTTTAAATTTTAATAATAATTTTTGTTAATTTTTTAAAAAAGATTAAAAAAAATACAATTTGACTTGAGTGGAACTCATATGCCAAACAGGTCTATAGATTTTATCATCAATAATTTTGTTTAGAAAGATTTTCTCATCAATCATTAATTCCGAAATTTTTAATGAATAGGATTAAAACAACAAATTCCAGTAAGAGGATTTCCTTATTTTTGTTCTGTAAAAAAAATAATAATAATCATAACGAAACAAACAAAATTTTCTGATTTAAATGATCGGTTAAAAAATTCTAAAAAATAAAAATAATAAAAATAAAAATAAAAAAAGAGGGGTTGGAGGGTTGTCGGTAAAATTTTCACCACAAACACAAGCAACATCCCGTTTATGACTTGACGGCAAGTAGATCTTTTTCCACAAGCAACATGTCGTTTTCCGATGAGCTGTGAACTACGAGAAACGACAACACCGTTTTATGAGAAACGACATATAGCTGCCATAAGATCCCCACCTTTCTGGAACTGCCGTTTCAAACTGGAAATTTTGTTTTTTTCAATTTAAACTTTCGTCCTTTATCTCCTTGAAATAATCTTTAACATAAAATATAAACACGAACGCTGAAACGATAGATTAATCCAGTGGCATTTCTATATAGACTACGGACAAGGCAGTTGTTTAAGTTTTCATTGTAAAATTTCACATAAGATGGCTGTCGTTTGTGGGACTTCCATGACGTCACTTTAAGTATAAAACGACAATAAACTTGAAAAGTGAAAGCACATGTCGTTTTCGAACAAGGAGAAACTTCACCGTTCAAATTACAAGTCGTTTATCACGTACACGACAGTAAACTTGATACCGCCAGCAAAATGTCGTTTATTATAATTAGAATAGTGTTATTTATAAACGACAGGTCGCCTCGTGACTTGAAGGGCATCCTTCTTTAAACTATCAACAACCACTCGTTTTTTTTTTTACTTGATGATAACCTACTTTTAATACCATAAAATAAAATTCAAAGTCGTTTTCTTCAACTAACAAACAACTAAGGATTAAAGAACTATCAACACGGTTTATTGACTAAACGACATAAAAAGGAAAAACGTCATTTTCCCCTCATTAAATTTCCAGTTAGATTATAGATTTAAATTTAAACACCAAATTCAAATTTGAAAAAAAAAAAATTGTTTGAAAAAAATGAATCTAAAACGAAATACCAACCATGAGCTAAGAATTCTAATAAGTGCTTTGTTTGACAAGAGATGTGGAAAAAGAAAAATAAATTAGGAGCAAAATAGTAAAGAAAACTTGTCATTTTAAACAAGATTAATGAAATTTAACAGGTTTTATGAAAAGAAATCTATATTATTTAGCCATTTTAATTGTCATTCTATGTTTTTTTTTTTTTTTAAATAATATCATTTCGACTTAAAATAAAAAGTCATGGACTTTTAAAGTTTGAGTTTTTCTGAAAAATAGAGATTTGGACATATGAATAGTAAAATTGGTTTACTTTTGGAGGGGCAAAAAAAAAAAAAAACACACATTTAGAAAACTACAATTAGGATGCGTTTACTAAACCGTTAATAAATATAATGAGAAAAGTAATGAGATTGGAAAGCAAAGTAATAAAATAGGGAGAAAGATCATTGACTCTCTTTTTAGTGTTTACTTGATGGTGTAAAGGAAAACAACTCCATTAATGTTTACTAACCTTAGTAATGTTAATCTTAATAATGTAATTACCAAAATATCCTTTTATATAATAGAAAAAAAAACATTACATATATAAACTTATTAAGGGCATATGAGTAAATTTGATATGTATTCATTTTGATAAGGAATCAATACTAAGGGGATGTAAGTATTGACGTTCTCCTTCTTCATTCCCTATATTAGATGAGGATCACTAAAATCCCATTCCTCATTTTATAAATAAACTTATGATTAAGTGAGAAAATAAATAATTACTCATTTTCACTTGTTCTAATCGCAATCGAAGGATTAAAACTATAATTTCTGCCTAATAGTGTAAATTAGATCTCATCGCAAACATTTCATTCAAAAACTAACCAAAAAAATATAATCATCTTAGATTTTCGTCCATTTTTAAATTTCTTGCTCAATGAATTGATCAAACGATTTGTATATCTTCTCCACAGGCTACGTAGCCTAAATAGTCACCAAACACTACAAGCAATTTAATAAAATAAAAGATTTCTGTTATAGTGATAAACTGGAAAAAACATCCTTATCAAACTTACAATAAAACTGGGATTCCGATTATATTTTTCTATTGAAGAAAAAATTATAATACCGAATAAGAAGGAAAAATAACATATTTGAACAATTCCTTGGTTACCCTGGAATGGTCCGAGACTGATTAGGAAACCTAAGCTGCAGCTTCACATGGTAAGTGGCATCAACATCCGACGACTCATTTGAGCTTGTCGTTTGAGCAAAAACTGCAACTCCACTTGCAAAAGCAAAAGAGCCTGTTCCACCCATCACAGTGAGTTCCTCGGTGTCTTTATGACCAATATGTTTGGCCTGAATACTTAGGCTACCAGAGTACTCTGGCGTCTCAAAGCTAAGATACAAGATATTGAAGTCCGAGTGCGCGAAGTGCTCCACCGGGATTATGAATCCCTGCGCTCTGCCGACGATCCGCGACGTGTTCTCGGGCCCCTCTGTCAGCGTCCGGTGGAAGACGAGAGCTCCAGCATCCGACGGCTGCGCGGCAACGGGCTGCACGGTGCTGTAGGTGTTGCCAATATGTGGCTGCTGGATGTACAAGGACAAGGCCAGCCACGGCGGATTTGTGTGGTTGCTTGATAGCATGCTGTGACCGGGTGTAGGTGAAAACAAAGCCAAGAGAACGACTACCAATATGGCCAACAAGACTGAGGTACAGAAAATGATCCTAGCCAACATCCTTGCAGAGAATATTATCAGGGCTTACTTTTGGTACGTTTCTTTCAAGAAAACCATCTAAATGATTTTCGGACTTTATCATAATTTGGCCACCAAATCCACCATTTGAGGCTCCTTAACTAACCCAATTAGAACCATTTTCTGAGTGCTTAACTGGACCAGAGTTGGTGATTGGGGGTTATTAAAAGAGGAGACACATTTTTTTTTAATTAATTGTTCAAAGCTGATCATGTGATGAAATGAGAAGAAGAAAACTGCCTATGGTTCCTGCTTCTCGTACTAACTCCACTGTACCATCAAATTAAGTGCAGCGTCTGGAAGTAGCACCACTTTTCCAAGTAGTACTACTCAATATGTCGTTCTTTTGTTACCAAGTTAAAACAGATGCCGATGGGAATTTTGACAGAAGATCAGGGTTCAAGATGGTGGATTGGAAAACGACAGTAGAAAAAAAGAAAAAAGACTTGCTGTAACCTCAAAATCCAAGGTGGATTGGAAAACGGCAACAGTAAAAACCACAAAACTTGTGAAAACTATTGAAACTGTAAAAGAAAAGGTAAGAAAACGACAATAACCCTCACGTCATTGGTCCGAGAAACGACAAGAAGAAGTCGGTCCTTGAAACCAAAAACAAAAACAGCCTGAAAAACGACAACAATGCGGGCATGCGAAGAATGGAAAGGAATCCAAGTCTTTTGTTCGGTTGGTTTTAAAATCAAGA
>JAFMPE010147821.1:488-39842 GCA_024759925.1 Ficus religiosa
ATTTATAATTTATAATATGAGAACAAGTTGCCAAAGGTTGTGGGTCCGGTTTTATTTGCATTTTCCAATCAATATTATAAATGATGATGGTTTATGTTAGATTAACTTTACATTTGGTAGGTGAAAATTTGCTTATTGGGTTGTCATGCATACATCAAATATAAATGTATATATTTTTGAACTTTTTTCAGATTTAGAGATAATGGTAACTTGTACTCATTAATTCAATTATGCATACAAGATACCAAAGTAGCCCATCAATATTTTATAATTAGCGTTGCTATCATTTGCAGTATAATTTGTATTTTGTGGTCTTAAGTCATCTTCTATAGAAATAGAGCACTTGGTGATTAAAAATATATGAAATATATATTTTATGCATATGTATACATATATGAACTTGTGTATATCCTGAACAAGCCAAACAGGCTAGAGCTAGGCTTTTGTTATCAGTTTGACAAATCTTCTGCTGCACGAGAAATTATTTTTGGTGCATGTATTTTGTGGTTAGGAAATACTTGTAGTAGTCACGGGTGAAGATTTCTTCAGATTCACAAAAGAAACAAACAAATCACAAGACGGTTGGCTTTTATTGAAAAAGACCATTTTTTTTTTTTTTAACCGTGTGAAAAAATTTCTACTTTTGTTTCCAATTAAAGAATATAGCACCGTAACAAAGTTTATTTACAATAGATTTTTTAAGTAAGGTTTAAAAGATGCATTCTATCAGAAGTAAAAATATTTACGAATATATATTAATTAAGTTTCTTTAGCGTTGCTTTTCATCTATTTGATTCTGCTATAATTTGATTAAAATATATTACTAATAAATATGAACTTTCACCAAAATAAGATCCCTATTTTACCTTAATTTTTTGCAGGAAAAAAAAAGCCTTTAAATTTAAATTTTAATATATATTTGTTCATGCATCGTTACCATCCGAGCCCAATTCTACAGAAAAAATCATTAATTAAATGTGAAATTTAATACATGATTTTTTTTTTAAATGAATACATGAAAATTGACAGTAAATTTTAACATATAAAAACTGATAATATAAGTAAGTTTAATCATGTTTTGCAGGAAAGTAGCCATAAGTAAAATAATATAAGCACATATGATTGGGAACGTCTCGATGCATCTATGGAAAATGCTTGAAACAACTACGCATATAGGACAAGTACTAAAAAAGTGATGGCTTATTCACCAAAAAAAAAAAAGTACTAAAAAAGTGATTCCCATTTCCTTTTTCACCCTTTTGAAATTTGTTTCACCATTTTGATTACTCTTTTTCAACCTTTTTCTGCTTGTCAATCAAAACCAATCTCTTTTCGACCTTATCATGAAATGACATATTGTGAAAGTCATATTCTTATTGATCTAATTCCACAATTGTCAACTCAACTCTCAGTGCATAACGACAAGGCATCTTTGAAAGTGGTACACAAGCATGGCCCATGCTCCCAACTCCACCAAGACTCTACCACCACCACTATTGATCATCACACTCAAGTCCTCCAACAAGATCAATCGCGGGTCAAATCCATCCATGCCCGCCTTGCCAAGAAATCGTCCACCGCCACTAACGATGGCACGAGGTATCAGCAGGATGCCACCACGCTCCCGGCCAAGTCCGGTGCAGTGGTGGGCTCCGGAAACTATATAGTGACGGTAGGTCTAGGGACGCCGAAAAAAGACCTTTCTCTCATATTTGACACAGGAAGTGACCTCACTTGGACACAGTGCCAGCCCTGTGCTAAGTCTTGCTACAACCAAAGGGAGACCATCTTTGATCCCTCCAAGTCTTCCACCTACTCCAACATTTCCTGCACCTCCTCCGAATGCTCCCAACTCAAATCCGGCACAGGTATCATTATATCATCATCTTTAATATTTAATTTGGAGCAAATTAACCCAATAATTAGGTCAGATCCCTAAGAGTAAAATTGCTTCGTGCTTGTTTTTCAACCAAACTCCGGACACCAACTTTTTCTTAAGTCATGATAGGCTAATCAGGCATCAAAGACTTGCAGAATTTTTTGGTCTTCACACAAGTAAGATCACACATATAATCTTAATGGGATCCACTTATCAATTCATTAAAATTTCTTCTCTTAAAAATCCTTGTGGTCGATTTACATCATGAAATTATATGTGTTCTTGCTTGCGTGAAAAGTTGTGCTGCCAAAATATGTTCCAATTTAATATCAAAATATTTTGTAGCAACCTTGTTCTAAAAGATTTTAGAGTATTGGACCCTTTTTCATTACCAAATGATAACGAATTTAAGGTGGGTTGATTAGATGTTTATTCCACTCATAAGAAATTTTAAATTCAAATAGCTTTTGCCGTGATTGTCTAATTCTTTTAGTGCGTCACATAGAGTAACTTGGGGTTATAAGAAAGGCTATAAGCTAACACGATTTTATTGTATTTTTTTTAGTATCAAGATTTTCTAATCGTGACATGACAAATCTTGTTTTCAGGAAACACACCGCGCTGTTCATCAGTAACATCCACGTGCATATACGGTATCCAGTACGGCGACCAATCCTTCTCCGTCGGCTACTTGGCCAAGGACGCACTTACGCTGTCGTCATATGACGTCATCAGCAACTTCCTCTACGGCTGCGGCCAGAACAACCAAGGGCTCTTCGGCAGCTCAGCCGGCCTATTGGGCCTGGGCCGCGACAAAATCTCCATCGTCGAGCAAACGGCCAATAAGTACAACCGCCTCTTCTCCTACTGCCTTCCCAGCTCCTCCAGCTTAACCGGCTACCTCTCCTTCGGCTCCGCCGGCAAGCCTGGCAAGCCCGTCAAGTACACCCCCCTCTCCACCCTCTCCGCCAGCGGGTCGTTCTACGCGCTCCAGTTCCTCGGGATCAGCGTCGGCGGAAAGCGGCTCTCCACCCCGGCGTCGGTGTTCCAGTCGGCCGGGACGATCATCGATTCCGGCACCGTCATCACGCGCCTCCCGCCGACGGCCTACGCCGCGCTGAGCGGCGAGTTCAAGAAGCAGATGAGCAGTTACCCGTCGACGTCGGCGCTGTCGATTCTGGACACGTGTTACGATCTCAGCAGTTACAAGACGGTGACGATCCCGAAGATAACCTTATACTTCGGCGGCGGGACGGTGGTGGACCTGGACGCGACGGGAATACTGTACGCCGGAAGTAGTTCGCAGGTGTGTCTGGCGTTCGCAGGAAACAACGACGACGGCGACGTGACGATACTGGGGAATGTTCAGCAGAAGACGTTGCAGGTGGTGTATGATATTGGTGGAGGGAGGATTGGGTTTGGCACTGGTGGTTGCAGCTAATTTATTGAAAAATTAAAAAGAAAATTTAGATTTTAGCTTAAGGTTTGATTAATCAAGCCTATCGTGATCAAGGAAAAAGTATTTAATTTCAAAACAAAAAGGGAAGTTTGGGAGAATCAAATGTATAGAAACAAGCGGATGCTTCTGCAGTTGCTTGTGTCTTATTGTTGGCGTGGTGGTAATATTATTGTATTTGCAATTTCTCAATCAATCAAGTCGTTTCTCAATCATATACATATAGTTTTTTTTTTTTTTTTTTTTTTTTGTTGGTGAATGCACAGTTTCTTTATTACAAACAAGTCCATTCGGCTTTGTACGGCATTGTTTCAAGACGGATCCTATATGTTAATGAAGAATGTGTGATTTCAATTTCATGGAATGAGTTAACAATAAGAGATATGTGAGAAAACGATTTTAAATATGTTAATTTAAGTGATGTTTTGACATGAGAAGTCTTCGTATTTAAAACTTTCAATAAAAAGGCACTAAAAATTCGAATTTTAGGTTACAAATCGAAGAAATAATTCTCTATTTCACTAGACGTTATCCCAAAAAAAAAAAAAAGGAAAGGAAAAAAAGAAAAATGAAAGAAAGAAAGAAAAATGAAATTTGTTCACAGATTATCAGTGCAAATTGCTATTGCTTATTTCCCTATATTCCAAGGACTTACAAGAGGTTAGAAACTGAATTATCAAAAAGTTTGCTTCAATGACCAAGCAAAAAGATAGGCTAGCTTCTAATGGATTTTGCTAGGAGAGTGGAAATCTCTTGGGCCCAATGATGAGCTTTCACTGCTGATGGACATACTTACGAAAATAGATGAAACAATTTGTAAAGCAATCAAACATTTGTTGGGTATATTTTTATCCCTTTTTTTTTTTTTTTCTCCCCTTTCTCGTAACTATTGCGCATTCATTTGAATTATAACAGGGTGTTTGGATAAAGTGTTTAAACTTACGGTTCAAATCCCTTTTTGTTACAGTATTTTGTCTTATTAAAATTGAAAAAAATATATATATAATTTGAACTTGAAAAATTTGTTCAGACTCATAATCTTATAAGATGCTTGATGCGGAATCTGGATGCCTCATTTCTCCTAATTCTGCCTTGTCCCGTTTGCTGATCCTATGTTACATTGGTAACTTGTAAACAATGTAGGCAAGTTTTGTTTTGTTTTTGTTTTCTTTTTTGTTTTTCAATAAGGATTGAGTTCATGAATGGAGTCACCAGCAGTGGTGAAGCCACCTTTTATGTGAGTGAGAGCACGTATCCCACTCGTATTTTAAAAATTAAAGAATTTACTCTTATTTATTTTTTTTAAATTAAGTTTTATAATTGTATCATTCATTAGTTTTAAATTTTGCTCCCACTATTTACAAAATTGTAACAGTGTCGAATATTTAATCAGGTCTCATTTTAATTTTTAAAGAAAAAAGGGAGTCTTTTTTTTTTTCCCCCTTCATAGTGCTTCTTCCAATGAAAATTTTTTTAAACTCTGTCATTAACGATCTTGAGTTGGCATGTCACTCTTGGACATTATAAAAGATGTTGTCTCATAGGTTGACAAGAATGGTCCTACCATGTTAAATAGAATACTGAATTAACTATAACAAATATTTATATTTAAGATCGTTAAAAAGACCATACAACACGCGAATCTTAAATCATATATTCAATCACATAAATCGTTTACTATTTAGCCTCCATACTTGGTGATGAAAAGTTTTCTTTTTCATCATTAGATGGTAGGTTAAAAAAAAACAAGTAACTCCGAACGAATCCAGACGCCTCTCATTTTTTCACTTTTTGCTTTGGCTATTATCATTTGTTACATATCAGAATGCCCGTACATTCTCAAGGAAGGCGTAAACAGTTTAAGAAGGGTACAGCAAGAAACGGATAGCTGATCTTAATCTTGACCTTTGGCAAAAAGGTGAAGGTACGTCTACTTTAAGTAATTTTAACATGAAACTATTTTCATGATAAGTGACAACTACAACTAATAATTAAACAAACAAAGTCAATGGGTGAAATTACTTGGGCCAGTGAATGCTTAGTATTCAGTGAATCAAGTGTGTTTTGCTTTCCGAGGCTTGTTTGCACGTGGAGTAATAAATTCCATAAAATGCAAAACGAAAAACGCATTTATTTCCTGTTCATTTTTTGTTCGTCGTCGTTTTCATTTAAAAAAAAAAATATGGAAAAGATACATATTTTTGTTTGGCTCAATAGGAAGGTGAATCGGATGGTGCCCGTCTCGTTGCCTTGTCCCTTCAGCTTTTTTAGCAATTACAGGGACCATTGAGGAGTGGGCAAGGTCTGGCACTAGTCTCACCAAGCTTTCTATTTAGGTTGCTAGAGTGGGATCCTGATGAAAGGCACGAGATTCGAATTTGAGTGGAATGAGTGAGGACTACAATAATCGGTAAGCATGGCATCGACATTCATTCATATCATAAAATATGTTCACTTGTTCAACTAAACAGAATTAGTCAACATCATAGCTCAAGTTATAATTTATGTTGTATGCTGAAATTAACTCCAATTATGTTCTAAGCCAGTTGGGACTAGTGGAGGACTTTGAACAGGAGATCTCATGTTTAAAATCTGAAAGTATTTTCATTTATTTAAAAAAATAATAGTTACAGATCCCATAATCACAAAAATAAATAAACAAAAACTCCATTAATGTTATGATTGTACGGATGGGACGCAGAAGTCAGAAGCTATTGATCTTTACCAAAATGGGGAAAAGGTTTTGGGCTTTTGAGTTCTAAGCCTCAATAAGGCATGAAGATTGTCAACAAGGATAAACAGACACAACCTCCTATATATTGGAGGAGGAAAAAACAAAAAACAAAAAAAAAACCAAAAAAAAAAAAAAAAAAAAAGTTCTTCATAGAAAAGAAAAATGCATAACAATGTGTTCGTGGACCTTTTCTTCTCCTCTCTTTTTTGTGCCTAACGTTATCACGTAATAAAACCACCCAAAAAAAAAAAATCGAAAATTCTTATCCTACTTTCAGAAATAATGGCTCCACCTTTGTCACTGATTGATAATAAAAATACTTTCAAGTTTTCTTTATAAATAAAATATATACAAGCTACAAAGTATAGAATCCAGTAAGTTGGTCAAGCCCATTAAATTTCTAAAATTAAAGAGATAAATTTAATACAAATAAACTCAACCGACTACTAGGATAACTATGTATCAAATGTTAATTTTCTAAAACTAGGCGTCTTTAAAAAAGGATTTGTTTAGAGGGCTAAGATCAATGATTTTTAGCGTTAATTGTGCACAACAGACTCAAGTTTTTTTTTTTTTTTTCCCCTCCTTATTTTGTTTTTCCTCTATAAAAAACTTTGTATCTAGACTTGGACCAAAATGAGCTGTTAATTATTCTTTCCAAGTGCCTCTTCCCTAATTATTTCATGATACCAAAAACATTATGAAGATAACGGAATAATTATACGCAATCATAGGCTTCTTATAAGCATTTTTTGCTAATCATACTCGTATATACTTGCATATATATATATATATATATATACACGAGTACGAAAGGTTCTTCTTAGATTAAAAAATAGAAATTAACCAACCATCTCTCTTCTTATAACTCTATCCACTTCCACGTAAATAAAACTTTGGCTCAGATTTTATTTTTGCCAAATTTATTTATGGGGCATTTTTTCCATCCCTCAGATAGGACGATCCTTTAATTATAATTTTATTTTTAAATAACTTGTAATAATTAATTGATTTATTTATAATTTTATGTAATATTATGTATAACATGATATTATTTTCTATTAACTTATTATGTTGCATATAATTTTATATAAAATTATGAATAAATCAACCAATTAATACAAAGTAATTTAAAATTAAATTATAGTGAAGAAACTGTACCATCAATGGATGGCTGAAGAGCCCTTGTCCATGAACTCAATCTAATCTTATTCTCTCTTCGCAGAAAAAAAAAAAAAAAAAAAAAAAAAAAGGTTTACTGGGAGAAAGAGAGACCGGGGTGGTCAACAAAATTGAGCAAATTGAATTACCAAAACACCCCTTATAATTAGAGATGGCCCTTCTAAAAATCAGTGGACGGTGGACCTGAGAATCCCAAATAATTGTTCAATGTTTTCACCGCCTTTTGCGTCAGTCTGATGGCGCGAAGCCCCAAAAAATAGTGCGCCTCGTGTACAGATCATGTTATTAATTATCACAAAAATTAATTATATTAAACATAATTAACAAAATCCAGCTAGACAGCTTAATAATCAACAGTTGAGACTCCCCAAGCTTCGAGATTAACTGCTTAAGAAAACATACGTTGTATAAGTTCCAATGTTAATAATAGATTTAACTACCATCATTTTCTCGTTCTCAGAAAGGGAAAATAAACAAGAATTGAAAAGATATTGGCGTTACTTTCGACGCCCAACAACTGGACGGCTGTCTATATGGTGGGCAGAAGATTATTAGTGATTGGCTCCTTTTTGTACAACATAATGTGAGAATATACAAACCCCAACCACACCCACCACCCCCCCCCCCCCCAACAACGAGATTCTTATTTGAAGGAGATTAGAGCGTAAGTTTGACTCTCGTGTCATAAAGGAAGTTTTGATTTTGATTATTTTACTCCCCATTTGGTCGACAAAACCATATAATATTTTATCCTTCCCCAAGAAAAAAGTTAAGAAATCGTACTCGTATCTTTTTTGAACAATCTCATCTAAAACTAAAAGCAATTCTACGGGTCCAGTTATGAACACTCATAAATCAAATAATTAAAAATTTAATTTAATAATTAAAACGACAATACTTATTTATTGATAATATAAAAAATAAAATACAATTCGTACGGTAAGTGTTCGTCTTTAATTATCACGTTTCAAGATTCCACTTTAAAAATTAAAAAAAAAAAATCCTAGAGTAATGTAACTATTAGAGAGAAGGAATCAGAATTATATCTTAGACAAAATAAAGATACAGATGTAGTAGTTGAAAGCACAACGTTTTATTCATCTATCTTTCACCTCTCCACAACTGAAATCGACTTTCCAACTCACCCCACCATCTAAAAGAAGAACCAGTACAGGCCGACAGGTGGTTTCCAAGGACTCAAACAGTGGTCAGCATCCACGAAGAAGGGTCTTGGCCTCTTGGCTCACTCTCTCTGTCAGAATTGCATGGGGGCCACATTGTGGCCACCGAGCAGCCATTTGCTTTAGGCCCTAGCCCCACTTTCCGCCCCTATGGTGTGTAGAGCTGGATTGGCCAAGCCTTATTCACCCCAGTAGGGTCCGTTTGGTTTGTTCGGTATGAAATTTTTTCTTCTTTTAAAAAAAGAAATCTTTTTTTTTCTTTTTCCTAATGGTGTTTAGATGTGTAATTTTTTTATTCTAAAAAAGATTAAATTTCCAAAATGATTTTTGGATATAATTTTTTTAAAATAAATCTAATACAATCTAATAAAATGAAAAAAATTATGAATTTTTAAAACTTGAAGTAAATAAGAGAAATTTTTGCATATAAAAATGTTATTGTGCAAAGTATATTTGAAATAAAAATAAATGAAAGGATTGATTATGAAAAAATAGATTTTTTTTTCTTCTAAATAACATGTATACAAAACTCAGCAAAACAAACATCCCCTTATATGTCATAATCTTTTGTGACAACTCACAAGTCATTACTAACCGACTTTTAATGACATTATTTTCAGCGAGCAAAAATGCTTTTTGTCGTCCAAGTAATGAATTGAAATAATGTATAAACTATTGCATTCTTCATTTGGCGTGTGATAACCCACCACCATGATCTCCACAGTTTCATCCCCCCACCCATCCACCAGCTAAACAATGGAACATGAACAAAGAATACGCTCAAGACAAAACCAATATTTTTTCTAATGTAAAGATCGATGGAACCGAAAACTGATTAGAAGAAAGAAACAAGATCACGACAAAAGAACAATAATATAATAAGAAATGAACCAACAAGGTGAAAATGAAATTCCGCTGCATTTCTTTTCTTTTGTTACTTTTTTTTTTTTTTTTTTTTGCCCCTTTTATTGTTATCTACAATCTACACCCAACCCAACAACATCTCCACCGTCCGTTCATGTATCCGCCGGTGATCCCCATTAAAAAGGGGACTAAAATGTCACAAATCACAAGAAAGCGGACGAAAAAAAGAGATAAAACAGTTAAAAATATACCGCCGGATTAAAACTTCAGTCGTCGTCGCCGGACATATGATGATTCACCTTCGCGACCCCACGAACGACGGTCGGCGCATGGTGAGGCGCGTCCACCACAGTCGCGGACGACATCTCCATCTGGCAGACTCTAACCGCGCCGAAAAGCCTCTCCGGGAGCTCGTCCTCCGCCTGCGCCTCCACCAGAAAGCCCATATCGATCGTTACGCTCGTCACGTATCCCAAGGCCAGGTGAAGAATCGCGCTCGCGATCGCCGAGCTCCCGATGTCGACGTCGATCTCCAGATAGTTTGGGCCTCTGTGGTAATTGCACGTCAAGGCCTTTCCGAGCAGGCACGCGCTGTAATTCCCCACCGCCTTCTTCACGATCCACGGACCTTTGACGATCCGGTTCACGATCTTGAACCGCTGGTTCCGGAAGGCGTCGTCTCCGTGGACGAACCGGTGGAGGAGCGAGCCGGAGGGGATCGGATCGTCCGTCGCGAAGTAGAACACGGCGCTGTGCTGGTCCTTCCCGGGGACCTGGAGATTCACGGCGAGAATGAAGCTCTTCAGAGACTTCCCTAGGGCCTGGGACCTGCGGAGCGCGTGGGCGACGCGGTTGTCCGGACGCGCGAGTACGTTCTCCAGTTTAGTGCTGGACTTGAGCCAGTCCATGCCGGCGGGGGAGAGGAGGTAGTCTCCGGAGGGGGATTTTTGTCGTTTGGAGAAGTAATTCTTGGCTCGGAGAGAGAAGAGATCGCCGGGAGGTGAGGCCCAGCCGTTGCTGCCGGTGTGGAGGTCCACGTGGCGTAGAGATCCGCCATTGACCGACTCCGCAATCCAGTCGGTGTCTCCGGCGTTGGAGGCGGCGGTGGACTCGCGGGATCCGGAGCATCGACTGCCCTGGTCGGCGACGGAGCTCCGGTGTTTTTGCTTAGTCGGGCACATGATTGATGATTCTCTCTGCCTTTTGGGGTTTTCTTCCTCTGTCTGTCTCTCTCTTAATGAATGGTTCGGACTAGAGTGTAGAGAGTCTTTGTGAGAAGAGCAAAAGAGTGATAATGTAACCGAGAAAATGTGGGGTGCGTTTGGGTTTCTACAAAACTACCAGATTGACCTTGGGTTTCTACACCGCCAGCTATCTCTTGGCTTTCTTTTTTGCTGGCAAAAAGAAAGGGAAAAAAAAAAAATCCTATATAGCTTTTCTCCTTAATTATTATATTACTTTCTCTACACGACTTCTTTTGGGACGACGCTTCTCAAATACATTTGCTTTCCCTTGATTGTTATTATATTATATGCATCACTTATTAAGGTCCGTTTGGCTCACTAGTTTGAGTTGGAAATTTTAAATTTCAATAGTAATTTTTGTTGACTTTTTTAGAAAAGATAAAAAATTTTTTGGGAAAAAAACAAAAACTGAGATGAAAATTTTAGGTTCTAAATGATAAACCAAACTGATGCTTAGTCCAATAATGCCTAACAAAAAAACTGACAAATTAGTAGTATTCGTTATGTTTTTTGAGAGTTGCATTCATTGGGGGGCAAAAAAAAAAAAAACAATATTTCATGGGGTCAGGTGGACGTGCATGCTTTTTTTTTTTTTTTTTTTTTTAATTTTGTTTTATGATTTGTTTAGCCTAAATTCCAAAAGGCGTAAATTTTGCACACTGGGGCTAACAAACACATTACACGAGCATATTTTTTATATTATTATTTTCTTATAATTGCATTAAAAAAATATATGTTTGAAAAAGTTACATAAAATTATTGTTGATCCCAATAATTGATTTCTTTTCTATTGTAAAGAAAAAAAAAATGAATTCTTTATATAAAGGTCTGATTAATAGTGTTTTATCGAGAATCCATATCTATCTTATTTTTTAAGCTAGATAAAGGTGTTCGTCTTCGAAAGAAAATTCTAACGGTATAGGCATTGAGTGTGTTTAATTTTGTCGTTCTTCCTATAAATTTTATTGTGTTCTTTTTTTTTCCCCCAAGGAATAAAGTGCAAGTGGAATATAAGTGGGGAAAAAAAAAAGTGCTTGAGGAATATAGTAGCAAGATTTTCTTGACTAGCCGGAGTACTAGATAGCAAAAAAACTCACAATATTAAGAAACGTCACCAGCACAAAATACCTTCTGAATATATCTTTGTGAAATTCCTTTTTTCATTGTCAGAATAAGGTCTTCCGCTTTTCATCAATTTTTGCTTTGCTTAATGAGATTCCACATATGGTTTTTTGCTAAATGAAATTCAAGAGTGGTTTTTTTTTTTTTTTTTTTTTTGTGGAAAATGATATATAGAGTGAACTACGAAAAGAAAACCCCACACCAAATAAACGCGGAAAATGAGGACACAGACGAAAAATTTGACAGAGTGTTTGACTCCGCATGATGTTTTGTTTTGCAATTGGAAACGACACGTGGAGATAACAAGATGGACAGACACACAAAAACGACAGAGAGAGTTTTAACTGTTAGAACTGAGGTCATTTACCCTTCCTTGGACGCGCACGGGTCACCGGAGTGTCCGCAGTCACCACGTGGCCCACCTACTTTCGCCGTCAGAATATCATTGCGTCAGCTCATGGTGGGGCGTCGTTCTTTGCATATTAATTATGAATTAGATATATAAGTACTTTTCAGCGAAAAAAATATATACAAGTACCTAGTGACGCTGGCCACCATGAAAAATTGTAGAAGCTAAGCTAAGAATAAACGCATAGAGACGGGCGGAGGGAAGGGTCCGCGCCTCATTGAATTTTTTTTGTTATTTTAAATATATCTTAAAAAATTTTATATTTTTTATAATTTTATCAACACTAAAATTAAAAATTCTCATGTAATTCATATTTTATTTTTATTAAAAAATAAAAAAATCTCACATAATTTCTATTAAAATTAATTATATGTTTATAATTTTATCAATTTATCCCTATTAAAACGAAAAATTCTCACATAAACCCATCAAAATTAAAATTTCTCCATAAATCCCACTAAAATTAATTTTATCTTACAAAAAAAAATTTAATGAACACTCTCGTTAGAATATATTTCTGACTCCGTCAATGCACAAAAAAGTGTTTAATGCACAAAGAAGTGCTTAAGAACAAGGGGGACAGTAACTGCTTAAAATTTAAAATATTCAGCTACGTGACCTTACAAATGATATGTTTTATTTTTGGTTTTGGTATGATATCATTGGATTGGCATGTCAAATTGGTACCTCCATGATGTGGACATGCTGATTCTTCAGATAACTAACCTATGAAGATTTGGTCGTTATAAACTATTTTAAAAAAAGGGGGGGAAAAGCATCTGCTACCTGTACAGCATTTGCAAGTGTCTCTACTGTGCAACGTAATAATTATCACAAGTAATGTTCAGTTAAAAATTGACATAACATAAGAACGCACAAACCTTTTGTGAACTTGTCAGTACTCGAAAAGACATAATAGTAGAAATAATCAATTGTGATAAATAGCAAAAAATTTTTTTTTCGTTGAATTGTGATAAATAGCATTATACCAAGTGCTAGAGTGCAAAGGATTTGATTATTAGGGTGTGTTTGCTAAGAATGAGAACAAAAAATAAAATGGGCATGATAGATTATCTAAATAAGAGAAATGGAAATCTTTAGAATTTAAGATATCAAAATTAATTTTGAAAGATTCGCAATCACTTCTCTCATCACTTACTCTTTTCTCATGAATGTTAGAATCCTTCTGTTAATCCGTTCACTTCTCTCCTTCCTTCTATCTTTTCTCCTATCAAACACACTCTTAAATGATGAAACTTAGACCATTTCCTACACCAAAATTACCACAACCTATACACGCTCAAGTGATGTCCCAAGCGATTGTTTTTAGTAGGAGTTAAGAGAGCTCCACAAGCCAGATGGAATAGGACACCTCTGTGATCAACTTACGGAGGAATTTCTATTTAAAAGTAAAAAAGAAAAAAGTCACGAATGACAAGAAAGATAATCGTCGGATCCAAAACTTGGGAGTTCCGTTTTGCTTAATATTAGTTGCTAAAAATGGTCGTTGTCTACAGCTGCATCACTAAATGCCTATTGTCAGTTGAGACCAAAAAAAATAAAAATAAATAAATAAATTACAGCTCAATATCGATGGCTGACCTTTGGGGGCCATATGCAACTCAATCCCACCTTTACAGAATTGGTATGAAGCAATACAGCATCAAAATCACTAGAATCTTGACAGGATTTTTTTTTTTAAGGAAAAAAAAAACAAAGGGAAGAACTTTTTATTTGCCTAGCAAGAAGCACTTGCGTCCACTTATAGTTGTAACAGGCTCACAGCATACAAACAACTATCAGCTTTCGAAATCAAAATAAAGTTCCAGAACAATGTCCAAATTTATGAATTTCCAAAGGAAAGTTTTTGTTTGTTTTTTTCAAAAGGTGCCTACAGTGCGGTAGATTACACTACTTACACCACGGGGTAGATGAGATTGGAGGAAACTCGCATTCAACTTCTTCATTTTGAAATCACAACCAGCCCTATTAATCTGCATACGAATGATTTCAGAACTTTAGTTGTACAGAAATAAAGCAAATGGTCAACATCAATCACGTATCACTTCTAAGACCTAGCATAATAGATCCTCTTGTTCTCAAGGATGAAACCATCGACAACATAAAACACATCAATCTCTATCTTCACTACTGAAGTTGTCCCGTACGACTAAATTTAACAAAGGTACGTGTTACTCACTAAACTTGGTGATCCAGGTAGAGATTTAAACTTGCATCAATAGCAACGAATCATAAAGTTATGCATCATATCAAATAACTTTCTCAGTTGGGTAAGCAAAGTTTCCACATGACATTAGAATATGACCCCAGTCCCCTATCCAATTTTACCGCAGAACTTTTATAAGAAAATAATACCAACAATTCCCTTCACCCTGGCACAAGGCACAACATATTGCAATGCCATTTACCAAATCTGGCAAATCATTAAGATGAACACACTCCCGGAATTAGTCTATCAGCTAGATGTTTCCTCTTCCATGAGTGCATTTATCAAGTTACAAACTGGTCTCAGAATTTAAATATAGGCCGTAGCTGCTACGTGTTTAAAAAATCCATTAATCATGAAAACGGAGCCATCCAAATCAAACTGAACTAAACCGTTAAGTTATTTTTTGAACTAAACCTTGTTGCACTTCTTTCTTTCCTCGCAGGCAGGAATCACGCCAGCTGCATGCATTGCGTGATTCTACTGTGTTTTAATAATTTAATGTTACAACTTTTACTATAAAAAAAAAAAAAACCACTCTGTGTTTCCCACAAGTTTCAAAACTCCTTATGCGTCTGATGAACATGAAGTAAAAAATATACAGGTCCTATTACATAATCCCAACACTAAATGTTTCGTCCCCGAATCCCTACAATTTTGTAATACGTTCACGAGAATATTAGAGCAAACGCAGATTTCCCCATCTTGATTTTAAGACCTAGAACATACATGGTCACAGACATGGTTACATGCAATGAAGCCAATACTATTACTCTTAAGCCCTCTCACAACATGCCCCAAGTGAAACTCGCATTTAATGCATCAAAATTAACTTCTGGCTTGCGAAACCAAAAGGAGACACCAAAATCTTTGGTGACAATTGGACCTTAACATCATTAGTTGTTTCCTGTAACTAATAAATTATGAGCTAGAGCCATTTTCTTGACTAACAAGAGCAAATAAGGAAAAGAAGAAAGAAGAATATATTTAAATTGCAGATGACAGAGGGATCTTAGACGATCCAACCGAACGAAAACTAGTGGAAAAGAAAAATCTCTAATGTACAAGAAATATTGTGTAAAAGCATCGTATAAACGTTTCTCAAATTACCTTAACATGAATCACAAATTGTTAATACAACACATTTTCCAGGCATGTTATGTGGATCAAATGACTATATGACAAAACCCCGAGACTCTCACAAGAACTAGGAAGCTCATACATTATAGTCCAAGATATTTCACTAGGGAAAAACACATACCATTATGAACAACATCAATCCAGCATTCTCTAATACTTCAAACTGCATTTAAGACAAAGAAAATAGAAAGAAAAAAAAGGAATTAAGACATCGAGAGATACAGATCATGGTATATGACTGTGCAAGATCATTTTACTCTTTTAAGTAATGATGAGTGCAAGCTCTTATCCACAAATTTTTTCTAATTCAGAAGAAACAATAGTTATATAAACCCAAAAATTTATGAATCAAACCATATGAAAATCATAAATCACAGAGACAAGATGATAAATGACACCGAACCCAATCTTGAAGTTCTTTTTGGTAAAGTTCTTCCTACAACCCAAAAAATTATGAATCAAACAATAGTCTAATCATAGATCACAGAGACAAGAGGGTAAATGACGCTTATCCCAATCCCTGGAGTTCTTTTTTGTAAAGTTCTCGTCAACATAATCGGTAAGTACAATCTAAGAGTCCAAATTCACAAGAAAAGAGTACCATTCCTTTAATTTTTCCAGGGAAACCACAACAACCAATAAAATTACACAAATTACATAATACCAACATAGATCTTTATCACACAAAGAAAATTATCAACATAAAAAGGAAGACACATAACGATTTAAGCGGCACGGAAATGAATCCGTTTAATGTCCTTAGTTCGTGTAAATTTCCAATGCGCTTCAATATAATGTCCAGTAAGTTCAAAAGCAAAAGAGCTAGCAATCAGCAAAACCGAAAACGACTAAAACTAAATATTGATCGCTCTTAAACCAAACTAATTACATTTAATGAACTAAACAAGTCAACAAATTTAGGGTTTTCCACCAACCTCCATAACTCGTTCCTGAAAATCATAGGTTTCATCAGTGCGCTTTTCTCCTCTGCGGCTGTTTCTCGGTGGCCAATCTGTATATCCAATACACCTGAAAGAGAGAACAACGGCCAATGAGAGAGTCAGAATCAGAGATCAGATTCTAATCGAAGCAAAATGCTGAAGAAATTAGGGAAGAATTCGGAAGTACCAAAGCGAAGACATGAGCTGCTATAAGTATGACCACCATCAGAGGAACCGCTTCGAGTATCCATGGCCGTGCCGGTGAAAGCTGCTGATTCACCATTTTCGGAGATAAAAAGAGAGATTTCTTTTGGAATCTGTGTGTGTCGGTCTGATTATCCCGGCAAAATCAGGGTTTAATACTTTTTTGGTGCCAAAAACTCTCTCTAGGGGCTTAGGCATTCGAGTACTTCGGATCTAAAATCGGATCAGGCAATTTTCCTGTCGGGTCAAGCAATTTTCCGATGTTATTATTATAGTTTTTTTTTTTTTTTTTTTAAGAATATTATTGTTGTTGTTATTGTTTTAAAGATGGGCGAAAAGAAAAATCTTTAAAAGCAATTTGATGATGAATTACTAATTTAATGTTATCGGTATATGTTTATTTAATCACATATCATTGTTATTACTAATTTTTTGAAATGTTTAATAATTACCATTTGATCTAATTTTTTTTATTATCACATTATTATAGAAAATTATTTTTAAACAATAAAATTATATTATGAAATATGAAAGACAATAGAATCATCAATTCACATGTAAAATCTTGTTACAAAAAACTCGACGACGAAAAACAGCTGGTTTCATGAGTAAACTCGAATGAGGACAAAAACAAATAAGTATATTGTTATCGATAAATATAACACATCTAAAAAAGTATATAAAATATCAAACACACACATGATCTTTAATAAATTCTTTGTCGTTGATGAAAACATTTGATCAACCGATGACAAGAAATCCGTATCACAAAAACCACACAAACAATCACAAAGAAATAGATTTGCAATATAACATAAATCAAATGCTAAACAACTACGATAACACACAAACTAATCATGTTAAGAATCACGATTATGATTAATAAAAAATGACGAAAACTACAAGTCAAAACATCGAAATACTAAGTAGAGCCAAGTATCTTAACCCAAGCAGAAGAAAATGACAGAAAAGACAAGCAATTAACAAACACATATCTCGAATGACGATAAAGACCGACACATACACCATATAATAAAGACCGACACATGCATAATTATATGACTCGTCTTCTCTCACTGATCAATACCTCCAAAGGAAATGTCGAGGCAATAACCAATGTGTTCAAAAACGCCTCACCATTGAAGGCAACCCAACCCCATACATGGCTTTGATTTGTACCCTCTCCCTCTACTGGTCACCTGATTCTTACTTTTATATCAACAATCAACGACAAACTTATAGATAAATCTTTTTTTTTTTTTTTTTTAAATCAGGACTGGCTTGTATTACAAAAATACTAAGAATTCTAATAATAATCTTAATTTTTTGAATACTAATTTATGTGTTGTGTGATATTGTAGAAATTTTTAAATGATTGTAAAAATCAATCCATGGCTCGGTTTTTTGACATTTTCAGGTATAACAAACAAATTCCTGAAATCCTACATATATGCCTTATAATTCACATCTTTGTTTTTGTTTTATTATTTTTTAATTTTTTAAGTCTGTAGTAAAGTTATTTTCATATACTATACGGGTAGAGTTCATTTTTTAATTGTTAAAATATGATCAAACGGTTGAATTGCTATTTATATATGGTATTTACAATGCACCTTGCTTCATATTAGTATGAACTAAAAAAAAAAAAAAAAAGGAAAGGGAAGGCCGTTGGGGGGGCGGGGGTGTTGCCGGCCGGTGTGATCTAGCAATAGGGAGGCTGCCGGGTGGGGGGGGCGACCTTTTCTCGTCGTAGATGATGACCCGGGGGGTGGGTTGTAGGCCAAGATCTGGCCGCTTTCTTGCCAAAGACGGCGACACGGGAGCAAGGTGTTGTAGCGAGAGGCCATCGGGGGGGGGGGGGGGGGGACCTTTTTTCCTGTTGGAAATAGCGACGAGGGTTTGTAGGCCAGTGGGATCTGGTCGCTTTCTCGCTGGAGATGACGACCGGAGAGGGGTTGTAAGTTGGGATCTGGCCGCTTTCTCGCTGTAGATGGCAAGGGGGGGCCAAGGGGTTGCAAGCCAACGGATCTGGTCGTTTTATTTTTTCTTTTCTTTTGATTTCTCATTTTTTAGTATATAATATTATGCCTCCGTTAAGTAAGTTAGTTGGAAATGAAATTTTTAAGTTGAAATTAGTTGACTTTTTAAAAATTAATTATAAATTTTGTTGATTTTTTAAAAAAAGATAAAAATTTAGATAAAAAATACAGTTTGGTTGAAATTAAACTTGAATACATAACATAGACAATATATAAAGGTACGTTAAAATTATCATGAATAAGGAAAATCTAAATTGTAAAAATTTATCAAATAATTTATAAAATAAATTCTATTCATAAAATTTCTAAACGAGACTCTTCTGCAATCTTTATCTTTTTTTAACACTTAGATAATTTTTTAAATTATTTTTTTAACAGATATCATGTTTTTTCTGGCAAATTACTGGGCCAATTCAATTATGTCGTGTAAAATCGAAAAATGACGGGGTCACATCGGATTTTTTTTTTTTTGGCCAAAAAAAAAAAAAAACCTAGAAGGGGTTGGTGTCGCTGACGATGCCAATCAGAGAAAACGTGGCAGTTTTCTCAGCTTCCAAGCAAACACAAACTCAAGACTTCATGCTTCACTTGCGCATTCCAACGAACACCCGCGCTGCACTTATTATTATTCCCAACATCCCATATCAATTCAACATGGCTTCTTCGTGAGCCTCCCGCTTTACCATGCCGATGAGGAATGCCTTTGCCACTCTCAAGCGCCACCGCTATGCCTTTCTACTTTCCCCAAGTACCTCTCTATCTATCTCTTCTTTCCTCTCCATTCTTAGATTTCCATTTTAGCTTCCGTTTGGCTGATGAGAAAGTCGCAAGAAAAAAAAAAAAAAACAAAGATCTTACGTATTTCGAACTTCTTTTTAGTAGCTGAAATCCGGATTTTGAATTTCAATTATCTCTCCTTGGTTTTATTTTTTTCGTTTTTGGATTTGTATGCGAAATTACGAGGCAGTTTATTGGTTTAAGTCGCGTTGATTCACCTCTTTAACTACCTGAATTAGGTTTAGAGGCTAATTTCGATTAATTTGTTTAGTTTTAATCAATGTGAGTTAATTTTACTGTATTTTGCGCGAATTGCTTTATTATTTGTTTGTGATCTTTTTTGGTAGTAACTTAGTATTGAATCAATATTTAAGTCTCCATATTAACCATAATCACATTTTAATGGTTGAAATTACAAAAATCATACGCTGAAATAGGCCAGTACATACCGGATCAATGGTTTTTAGTCAAGAAAATGAACTTTCTTTTTCTTTGTTTTTTTTTTTTTAAATAAATTGTATTACTTTTGTTGCTTTATGGTGATCATTAACTGTTTTTACATCGACTCTCGACCGGGGTACTACTAATATGGTCTCCTTATTAGTTGGATTTTCTTATTGTTTTCAGCTTTATACCATACAAGCACCGTAGTGATCGTGTTGCCGAAATGTGGATCATTGAGATTACAGACAGATTATTATTCTGGGAGGAGTTCAGATGATTGGTTTCCCTGTAACTTGTTGCTAAAACATTTGTAAGTCGATTGCTAGACTTAGTAATGGCGTATAGACTGCTTGAAATTCATATTGTGGTTTTCGAGCTGAATCTGAATTTGTCATTGGTCTCACATTTTCCCACTTCGCAGATATGCCACTGGTTTCACCAGTGTGCACGGCGAAAGGCCATCAGCGGAGTATGCGAAGTTGAGGAAGGAGTCGCTAGAGAGTGAGTTTGGACAAACTCTAGGGACTTATAGCTCGAAAAGTTTTTCCACTGTCTACCGTTTTGGTCCGTTTTTGGCTTTGTATAGAGCAGCAATTGTTTCGTTCCATGTTGTGAAGCTATCTATATGGCAGTTATTCATACGAGATATTCAAAGACGTGCCATCAAGGTATTAGGTGTTTCTCCTCTAACCCGAAAAAAAAAAATATTATTTCTGATTTTGTGGAGGAATTAAGACATTCACTGTCTGGGATTCTCACATGGTCTATACAATTTATTTGCAGTTCCGAGAAACTCTAATCCGGTTGGGACCTTTCTACGTGAAGGCAAGTCATTACCTTCTAGGTGAAAATTCATATGTATTTATGTGTACATATGCATGTATTTATTCAAATTTTGTTCAATATCACAGAAATATTGGCTGTTGTCTTGCTTATTCTGTTGTTTCTGAGTATTGTATAGTTGTCTGAGTATTGTATAGTTGTTAATGATCTTGAGTTTCATCCTTGTAACCTGGTTAAAATATGTTTTAGTTTCTATTTTTATTTTGAAATAGAGTATGGGGCTTATGGCCCCCACTTGTTAAAGAGAAATGAAAAAGACTCCCAACTTTCGAAACTAAGAGCTCCTGTCCAAACCCCTCCCTTTCCACCTGCTAAGCTAGTACTAACGGTGTTTATCTTTTAGCAACTGGTATTCAGATTCTCCATTGCAATTTTTTTCCAGATGCGAACTTTCCCTTTTTGTCTTTGTGTGCCTGTTTTACAGCGAATCTTCTGTAGGTGGGGACGTGCTTAATATCAAAAATTTTGTTGGTTCAATTTTGTTCCATAGTTTGTCAATTGCTCCATTGCAAACTTACGTGCTTAGAACTTTTTTGCCCTTCTAATTGCAGCTTGGGCAGGCTCTAAGCACAAGGCCAGATATACTCCCAACCGTGTACTGCCAGGAACTTGCTAAGTTACAGGTTACCATATTTCTTTGTTCCTTAAGCACATTACTTGTTGTTCATAATCAAAATTCTGCTTTTGCTATTTGATTATTAAGTGCTTTTTTCCTCCTCTCATTCTTAGATATTGAGGATTTTCTCCTATGCAGGATCAAATACCCCCATTTTCTACTCGTGTTGCAATTAAATCCATAGAAACCCAGTTAGATGTTCCCATTTCAGAGATTTTTGCTGACATAAGTGCAGAGCCCATTGCAGCAGCATCCTTAGGGCAGGTTTATAAAGGTTAGAGAGCTCATTTGGAAATTGAGACATATATGCCATTTTTTTTTTCTCCAGTCAAGCAAAGAAACCTCCTATAATTTCTTGGAGGATTTTCAGAGGATGTGTTATCTTTCAGGATAACACAGGCTAAATGGATTATGTTGTTATTTCAAGTTTTGCAGCTCATCTGCATTCAGGAGAACTTGTAGCTGTTAAGGTACAAAGACCTGGTATGTCGATGTTGTTAACCCTTGATGCCTTGTTATTCCATATGATTGGTGGCCAACTGAAGCGTTTTGCCAAGGCCCGCAAAGATCTTTTAGTAGCAGTGAATGAAGTGGTGAGTGCCTTGTTACGCCTCTACTACCTTCCTGTCATCAAAATAATTGTTGATAATACCCCACCTATAAAATCGTAAATTAGATTTTTTTTTCTCTTATGTTTTTGTCTTTCTTTGTCTATATTCTATCATTTATCTCCCATCGTTTCCATTTTCACTTTGTTTATCCTCAGAATAATTTTTAAACTCATATTTATGGGTTTCTTGGTTTCTCTTGATGGACAGGTAAGACACATGTTTGATGAAATTGATTATATCCTAGAGGCAAAAAATGCTGAGCGATTTGCTTCATTGTATGGTTTTTTCCCTTGTAAGTTCTTTACATACTTGTAACAGTGCATTTTATTTGTCAGAATTCAAGGATGCATCTCATTGAAGTTTAGCCTCTTAGTGAATACTATAAACTTGGGATAGAATTTTCTAGATGCTATTGAGAAATTGTTGATGTATCTTCTTCTAAAATGTACCCGAGCCTCGTTTTCTATTTGTCATGTTTGTAGATTTTGTATTTTTCTTTGTTGGTTAACTCGTGCATTAGATACTACTCAGAAGTTCAAAATTGCCTATTTTCCCGTAGTTTTCATTCAAGGAGGAAAAGTTGTCATGAATGGTGATAAAATAAGGTTTATTTGTTTTTCGGGTCATGGATATTAGATCTTTGCCTTATCCCTGGCAGCACGTCTGCTTTCAGCAGGGATCACTGTTTGGATGCAGGCTTTGCTTAGCACTTTACTCTATCTATTAGAAACCATATTTGTTAAAGTTATTTGTCTGAACATACAAGTGACAAATATTTATCATGATATGAAGCTGACGGCCAAAAGAGTCGTCAAGAAGCTACAGCAGGAGAAACCTTCAAATACAAGAAGGGAGATCGTATTAAAGTTCCAAAAATATATTGGGATCTCACTCGAAAGGCCGTGCTTACAATGGAATGGATTGATGGGATTAAGCTTACAGATGAAACGGCACTGAAGAAGGCCTGTTTGAACAGAAGGGAACTAATTGACCAGGTATTGCGCTCAGCTAACTTCACTCCTTTGAGGTGCAAGTTTTAATGTTTTCCTATCTGCTTGAAAAGTCAGGACATTAAGTATTCAGAAGTATTAGGCTATGTTACTGGCTATTTTGCATTATGTTGCAACATTTCATTTTCTTTGCTTCTGTTTGTAGGGAGTGTACTGCTCTTTGAGACAATTGCTTGAGGTGGGCTTTTTCCATGCTGACCCTCATCCTGGAAATCTTGTTGCCACTAAGATTGGTTGTCTCGCCTATTTTGATTTTGGAATGATGGGTGATATTCCTCGACACTACCGTGTAGGACTTATCAAAATGGTAAGAAACCTCTGGAACAATTTTGAGTGATGGTCACTTTCCTTGTATGATTACACTTGTAGTTCTCATTAATGGTACGCTAGTAGTTCTAATTTGTATAAGTGCTTGTGTTTTTAGCTTTTCTCTATCTTTCTTGTTGCGCTAATACTAAACGTGGAGGCCTATCTATTTGTTAATGAGTTTCTGCTTCTTTCAGCTTGTGCACTTTGTTAATCGTGACTCACTCGGTTTGGCAAATGACTTTCTTTCTTTGGGATTTATTCCTGAAGGGGTTGATATACAATCAGTTTCAGATGCGTTGCAAGCATCATTCAGTGAGGGGGCTAGACATTCCAAAGATTTCCAGGTTTGCGCCTGTGGTTTTGAAATGCGTTCAAGTAGAAAAATGTTGCTGGCCATGTACTTGTATTTGTTTCTTGACCTATGTTGTTGCATTGGATTTCAGGGAATCATGATCCAGTTGTATGATGTCATGTATGAATTTAACTTTTCTCTTCCTCCCGATTACGCCCTGGTAATAAGAGCACTGGGATCACTAGAAGGCACTGCGAAGGTTCTGGATCCTGATTTTAAAGTCATTGAGAGTGCGTATCCTTTTGTGATTGGAAGACTTCTAGCCGACCCAAATCCTGATATGAGGAGAATTTTGAGGGAGCTTCTTATCCGTAACAATGGATCCATAAGATGGAATCGGCTAGAACGCCTTGTAGGTTCCCTCTCCCTTAATATACGTAGATTTCGCGTATTTGGAGTTTCCAAAACCTGCTTATTGCATGGAATAAGAGTATTTCGCCTCTGACTAGTCATTTCCTTGTATCCATATCTTGTTTCAGATAGCAGCAATATCTGAACAAGCTTCCGAATCTGCTGAGGAGCCCCCTGATTCGGAGGAGAATAAGCAAAATCCTCTGGGATGGAAATATTTTGACATGCATTCTGTTGTTTCTGCCACTGAAGACCTTTTGCACTTCATCCTATCTGAAAAGGGTCAGAGGGTGCGTGTTTTCCTTCTGCGAGATATAATTGAGGCTGCTGATGCTTTCCTCGATGAGGAAGTTGTTAGTTGCGTATTTAATGACCGGCCTAAACAAAGAGAATCCGAGGTTCGTATCCTATTGAGCTTTCATAGCACCAAAAATGAATCTGAAGACTAGACTAACAAAAAGAGTCCCTATCCGAACTGTTGTCTTTGTTTTTTGAATATGCTTGTGCTTCTGGTAATTAGGTGACGAAAATGAGTAAACAAGTACGAGTATAGTGATGAATTCACTTATGTTGATTTTCATGTTCTTCAGGAACATGAAATGATGAGGAGGGTTATCAACGGGTTCCAGCAACTCCGTGAAGCTGTAAAGTTGGCCCCGGATGTCTGGACAGCAATGTTTCTGCGCTTGGCAGTAAAACGTGAGGTTCATACGTTTGCACTAGACTTAGTTTCAGCTCTGATGATTCATTTTAGCCGCAAAATTCCAGAAACATCTTGGATCTTTATCTCAAGACTTCTTCATGAGTTGACCAAAAGAAACAGTTCTGTCGAATTGTGATTGTAGTGGTAGCCCAATAACAATGTTTTGTTTTACCAAAAAAAAAAAAAAAAAAAAGGGTCTTTTCGCCCCTCCGTTATGGTGGAACGTCCACGCACATATTTTTATGGTGTTAAGGGAGGTATTGGACGGTCATGGTGAAGGGGAATTTTGGATCCATTTTTTTTGCTGAGGAATTAGATTCTGTATAGAACCTAATGAGATTTTTGGGGACACAGTTGATCAACCTCCTGATGGGATTAGCTTAGCGGTGAGAGCAGATGGGATTTGAGTAGAAGCTCCCACATATTTCGTATCGGAGAGTTTTCAAACTTTTTTTTTTCTCTACTAAAAAAGAGTCATAGGCTTTGATACCGGTTTAAGAAAACAAAAATCAGCCAAACTGGACTACATTAATGTTAAGGACCTTCAAAACCGTTAAAATGAAAAAAAGATAAAATGCAATCATGCAAGGTTCATAAGATTTTTACGATCGATTAACTTCTTTATTTAAAAAAATAGATATAGAATGACACCCCGAAACTGAAATATATTACCAATAAATTTAAAGCCTACTTTTCAGGTTTCCTTTTCTCTTTACCCCTTGTTCTGTCAAATTTTTCATATCTAGGGTTTCCCTTTGTACGAGACTTCCGCCACTTCCGCTGTTGCATCTGATGAGGGTGATCGGCGATTCAGCGGGAATGGAGTCGGAAGGTTTTAGATGAGAGTTTCTTGATCAGATTTAACTGACAAGTTTTCGGCGATTTAGGATCCAGTGATGTCTTGGTGGTTAGATGGTAGGTGCGGTAATTTCTTAATTCGAGTCGATTGTTTTCCTACAAGTTATAGCGTGCAACGGAGTAGTTGTTTCACGTGGGGCGATGATTTTGCAGTTGATGTTTTTTTATATTAATGGTTTGTTCTTGTATTTTAGTTTTAATTTTGTAATAAAGAAGGTAGTTTACGCACCTCTGGTTTGTTTTTGTGCGTGTATTTCGCTTGAGTTATTTTCTAGCGGTATTTGTTTATTGGTTCCGCTAGTGTTATGACTTGGCGGAGTTTGTTGCAGTATTCATACTGCGAGTGACTGTCTCTCGATCGATTGTAGATTTTTTTAAAAAAAAGAGCTTTGTACATGCTCGATTTTAAGATTGTTGTGGAATTCGAGAAATTTTTCCGTCACTGGGTCTCGGCTTATGTCCTCCTCACTAAACTTCATCAGATTTAACTGATGGAATCGGTCTTAGTTAAGAGTTATGTTTATTGTATCACAGCGTTGTTTTGTCTTTGTTATTGGTGTTTGTATTTTATTTTATCTTGAATGATAATATTCATTAAAAAAAAACTGAAATATGTTCTTCTTTAAAAAAATTTGCATGTGCTGTATAAGACGTGTAATCTTATAAAGAACAAATAAACATTACAATTACGTGGGATGGAACTCACACAATCCTGAAAATGGAAGATGATGGTTACTTATATCCATTTAAAGTTGGCTTTAATTGACGGTGTAACCTTACTGTGGGTAGAGTTTCCTCTTGTGATGGAGATGGAAATGGAGAATCATTTTGAGCCACATGGCTGGGCAACAAGTAACACACCAGTCTCCTCCTTCCCGGATTGAAAGGGAAACAATGTGGAACCAGAAAATAAAATAAAATAAAAATAATAATTGGGGGTGGTGGGGGGTGGGTCATTGAATCTAATAGTATGAAACGACACATCTCGTTCATACATGTAATTTCCCTGTTGGATGGGAAAACGGGATTTAATAGAAATTCAGTTATGTTTTGCCATCTCAATTTATTGGAGACACGCAAAGAAAGAACATTTTACATTTTTATTTTCTTCTATTATCATAAGTTCATTTCAATAATAATTTTGTGGGAGCAGAGGGAATCAACATTTTTGTGGTCTAATGGGGGTGTTGATATTGATTAATCAGATACCATGGTATCAAGTATCTGTGTTCATTCATTTGGATTGTTTTGGCTTTGGCACAATCTCGTAAATTTTCTCCCTCTCTATTATTTACACTTGTCATTAGGATACGTCTCTATCAAATTCATTGACCATATTTCTTTTTATCTCATATGATATATACAGTCAAAGGTCATTGGCCATGTTGGAAATGCTCTTATACATATATTCATATACATATATATATATGGACCAATTCTCTCTCCATAAACAAATGTAAATATATGTAATCTACGTGTGCAAATCATGTTCGAGTGATTGATTGTTCAGAACTGTCCAAGTTGGGGGATTTTCTCTTTTAGCTTTTTAATTAATTAATTAACTTTGTCCTCGAGTCCAAACTTTTTGATCGGCCAAGTCACAAAAGGGTCACTTTTAAGAAATGTAGCTGGTAAACGAATATAAATAAAATATATGCAAAAAATGAAATTAAGCAACTGAGTATGTCCCTATCTGAATACCGGTTTAAGATGAAACTTTTAAGTTAAAATTAATTGATTTTTTTAAAAAAACTAGTTATGTTTTTTTATTATTTTTTAAAAAAAGATAAAAATTAAGATTAAAAATTTACGTTCACATCTGCTATCTAAACACACCCTAAATTTAGCCATCTAGCCGTGAACAAATTTTAGCTTTAACAAACTTGTTAAGGTAAATTTTTAATATTATTTGATTTTGATATGATTTATGGGTTGAGAGTTTACGATGCGGTCGAGTGCGGCACCGATGATAAGCTGATCCCTTGTGCATGTGCGCCACGTGTGAGGCTTAGCCTCCAGATAAGCCCCGATTGAATTGGGGGTTTTTTAATTTCTCTTCCAAACTTGGGCAATTTGACTGAGTCCCCATCGCCAGATCGGCTGA
Source organism: Ficus religiosa (assembly GCA_024759925.1). Classification (NCBI taxonomy): domain Eukaryota; kingdom Viridiplantae; phylum Streptophyta; class Magnoliopsida; order Rosales; family Moraceae; genus Ficus; species Ficus religiosa. Next base: position 28,089 of record JAFMPE010147821.1, read on the forward strand.
CGCTTCGGCGCGACGCGTATTTCCTGAAATTGAAAACCACCCATATTTAGTATTTAATCTTCCAACCAACAAACTAACTCAAACACGATTACTCTTTTAATAAACTTTTCTAATTCAATTTTTTTTTTTTTAAAGGAAGAAATTTTGTTATTTTTTTTAATTTTCCAGTTTTCTATTTTTATTTTTATTTTTTATTTCTCTTCCTCTACGAACTTCCCATTTCTCGAGTCCCAACAAATCAAAACCAAACTCGAACAGAAAAAACAAACAAAAGGGAACGAAATTCCCTCTGTGCTGGGTGCTCTCTCTCTCTATAGAAATTCCCTCTCTCTCTCTCTCTCTGTCTTGTCGTTTTCTGTCTTTTGGTTCGCTCTCTTCTTTCTTTCTCTACGGCATTTTCTCTTCAGGTACTTTCTCTTTCTAAATCATTGAATGCGTGGGAAAATTAACCTCAATTTTGCTCATTCAATTCTCAATTCGTTCGGTTTCTTCAATTTTTCGCGGTATAATTATTTGCGATTTCCAGATTCTTGGTTCTCTCTTTTGGAATTTGTTCGTAACAAGATCCATGTAACTTCGAACCAAAAAAATTCGAACCTAATTGGCGTTTTTTCGGGTTTTTTTTTTTTTTTCCCCTTTTGAATTCGCAGGTGAAATTCGATAAATTCGTAGTTTCAGAATGATTATCGCACGAAAATAGGTTATAATTGGTGTCTCGTCAACTATATTTGCGTACCAGTCGCCGTAGTTGCGGTAATTCCTTTTCTTAATTTGATCGAAGAAATACGAGGTGGTCGGTTTGTTGATTCGAGCAACAGAATGGGATATCTCAATTCGGTTTTGTCATCTTCAAGCCAAGTTCATGCTGATGATGCACCCGTAAGCGGTGGCGGTCTCAGGTTAAATATTTGTTTCTTCTGATTAGATCTAGGGCTCTTATAATCGGTTGATTTTTTGTTGGTGTTTAGTTGTTTTAATCTGCATTTCTCAAGTATGTGTTATAACGAATCACTTCATTTCTCAAGTATGTGTTATAACGAATCACGATTTATACTTGTGTTTTAATTACTCTGTTTCTATAGAAAAGAGATGAATGTTTTGGAATTCATGCTTATAATCTTTATGCCATGTCATTATGTGCTAATTATTGATTATGGGCACATTAAGGGTTCAGTAATTTTGTTTATACCCTCCTAATGGGCTGATCTCCAAATAGGATCCATTTCCTTTGGTAAGCAATTTTTGGGTGAGAGGAAATTTTGTTGCCTTAAGGGTAAAAAGAACCCAAGTCCCACATCTTATAACATAGAACAACAAGAACAAACGTAGAAGGGTATTAGGCCACTCCACTTAACAGGTTGACCTTTTAAAATGAAAGTCCAATCCCTTAGCAGTCTCAAATTCATGTTCTTCTCCCTGTTCTTCACATGATATATGGTTTGAGTTGTTTTCCATGGTTAAGACTTGTTTGCCAAGTGTTGTTTAATGTTATATCTGCCTTGGAATGTAAATGATATCCTCGGAATTTGATGTTCTTTTTACGTTGTTTATGCTTCTACCGAGGTCTTGTTATTCTGATTCTCATAAGAATTGCTTAGGAAAGATCTTGACTGATTTTGCTTTCTCTATGGGAAAACTAATGATTTTGGTCGCTGATGTCTAATATGAGTTTGCTTGGAATGATTCTGACACTGACTATGACGTTGGTTTTTAACAGTGAGAATGGAAAGTTCAGTTACGGATATGCGAGCTCTCCTGGGAAAAGGTCTTCAATGGAAGATTTTTATGAGACAAGAATTGATGGTGTAGAAGGAGAAATTGTTGGTCTCTTTGGAGTTTTTGATGGTCAGTCTGTCTGTCTGTCTGTCTGTCTCTCTCTCTCTCTCTCTCTCTCTCTCACACACACACACACACACAGAGGCATGCATAATGTAGAAAACAAAACATAACAAAATTACTGCTTATGGTTATTTCAGGCCATGGAGGTGCTCGTGCAGCAGAATATGTGAAGCAGAATCTCTTTAGCAATTTGATCAGGCACCCAAAATTCATCTCTGATACAAAATCTGCTATAGGTTTGTTATTTCATACTTGTAGCGATGCCTGTACAATTTTCTATCCAACTGGAAAATAAATGAATAAAGAAACAAAATACAACATGTTTCTGCAGCTGATGCGTATAGCCACACAGACTCAGAATTTCTGAAATCAGAAAATAACCAAAACAGAGATGCTGGATCGACTGCTTCGACTGCCATCCTAGTTGGTGACCGTTTGCTTGTTGCAAATGTTGGTGATTCCAGGGCTGTAATATGCAGGGGCGGTAGTGGTAAGACTGAATTATCTACCTGGTTTTTTGTGGCAGCACCTTTTTGTACCTTTAGATTTAAATTTAATATCTCCTGCTCCTAGAAATTCTTCTCTAGGATTATCTACTTGAAGTTTCTCACTTGTTTCATGTTTGCCTCTTTAACTTTTGATCACAGCAATTGCTGTTTCAAGAGATCACAAGCCAGACCAGACTGATGAGCGGCAACGGATTGAGGATGCAGGAGGATTTGTTATGTGGGCAGGTAAAGTATAAGATAATCGATTTTGCAGTTTTCCCAATGTGTAGCCAATTGCTTGCTTTCTTTGATGGAATTCATTTTATCAGGAACTTGGAGAGTTGGAGGTGTTCTTGCCGTTTCTCGTGCATTTGGTGATAGGCTATTGAAGCAATATGTCGTTGCTGATCCAGAAATTCAGGTTAATTTCACAAAATTCATTAAAAATAAAAAAATTCTGACGTGTAAAAAATGACTTATGTTTCTGGGCCATGATTAGTAAGGATAAAAGTTAGGAGAACTCAGAAATAATTGATTTGGAAACTGTGCAGCACATGACTCTGCAAGTATGTGGATGAGCATATAATCTTTCACAGATTGGTAGTGTGTGTGTGTGTGTGTGTGTGTGTGTGACCTCTATTGTGGTCTTTCCTGTTTAACGTGGTCTTTCAGAGTTCTTCTGGACAATTTCCTTTTATTAAGTCCACTTATGAGATCATTTTTCTGGGAGAAACAATTCGTTGCTCTAAACTCCTTCCCGATGTTTCCATCTCCCATCTAACATTAAATAAGCTTAGCCGCAAAATTTTCTATGCAGGAGGAAAAGATTGATGGTTCTCTGGAGTTCCTTATTCTTGCAAGCGATGGATTGTGGGATGTTGTCTCGAATGAGGTTTGCCATACATTGTCTTTTAATTAGTATTTGCATGTGTTCGAGCTTAGTGATTATGCCCGTTTATCGTGGATGGGAATTGTCTTGTTTTCATAGGACAGCTGTTCTTGGTCCTACTTTTCTTGTGCTATGTCATAAAATTTGTAATTGCTTGGACGAGGAGTTCAATAAGTCAGACACTGAGATTATCTTCATAATTTTCTACAGGAGGCTGTTGCGATGATTAAACCAATTCAGGATCCAAAGCAGGCTGCAGAAAGACTGATGAAGGAAGCATTTCAAAGAGGTAGTGCTGATAACATTACTTGTGTCGTCGTTCGTTTCTTGGCCAATCAAGGGGGTTCGTCTCGTAATACTGAGTGAGCATACGTTCTTTGCTGAAGCATTTGATTACTTACCAGATTGGTAGGAAGGGTGCAATACAATTCATTGCTCGACAAGTGTTAGGAAAGTCGTCGGTAGCATAGTACTGTATAAGTATAGACGCTAAATCATATTTATCACTTTGCTAATGTGTATTTCTTAACGTTTTTTCCTGCCTCCAACATAGAATCGTATCGTAGTTTTAGTTTCTGTTCTTGGGCTTCTAAGTACTGTAGCAGAAAAGCGCATGTGTTTCTCTGTAAAGAGTCGTATAACCAAATTCTCGTTTGTATGATGTAAATGTGGTTTCAACGTCTTCTTCTTCCTCCTCTCTTTTTATTTATTTATTTATTTATTTTTTAACTTCTTATACTTGAGAAGCTATATGAAAATTTTTGCTTTGGTGGTGGTTTTTCTGGTGAGAGGTTTGGCTTTCAATCGTATGCAATAAACCAGTTGTTGGAAGGTGAATTAATAGGAACTAGTTACACATTAATCCGTTAAAAGCTCTGTAATTCAATTCTTTGGAGATATAAATTCCAATGTCCTGTTCCACCAAAATTCTAATGTATAACGCTCTTTTGTTGGGTCAAATATTCTGTGTTAAGGACAAATTGTTAGTTTCTTTTTTGTTTTCGTTTTTTGGGTGGTTCAACATGAAAATTGATGAAATGCAAGTGACATTCATAAAACAACATTGCGTAAAACTTTTATCTATTTTTGAAAGACACGTGACCCTTGAGGATGACGACAAATTTTGAAACGATAATACCATAGTAGGCGACATCAGCTATTAAAAACGATGGTATAATAAGGAAAACGACATCGACTATCATTTGTAAAACGACAATATAGCATGTAAGCGACATCGTTTTTTAAAACGACATCTCGGGAAACGACACAATCTCGAAACACGACGATATTCCGGAATCCAAAAACCTCACAGTTGAAAAAAAAAGTCGGTCTATAAAAACAGCATCAAATTAAAGAGAGACACCACATTTGATACGACGACAGTAAACCATAACTTTTCAAAACGACACTGTCATAGCATACGACGTAAAGTAATTTCAACAACATCTTAGGAAATCCAGCGTTAAACATGACAACCTGTAGACATAACGACGTTAAATTCGTAAAATGAGAAAATGACAACGAGACGACGACGACACTAAAAATATTGGCAGTTTAGGTAACTACTACTTTAAAGCACGTGTGATGAACATATTTGAAAAAATTTTACCTAGATAATAAATATATATATATATAAGGAAAAAAAGACAAAAAAATCAACAAAAGTACTTGAAAAGAAACAAAAAAAGATATAAAAAAAGACCAAAAAGATAAAATGACTAAAATGTTAATAATGTACCAACACAAAAAGGACTAAAATTAAAAAATAAAAAATTGGGTCGAAAGTAGTAAAAAAAAAAACTGAAGGACCAAAAAAAAAATTTGTCTAAAAAAAATAAACAAAGTACCTGAAAATAAAAAATAAAAATAAAAGACCAGAAAGATAAAAGAATTAAAATGTTAAAAGCATATCAATATAAAAAAAGAACTAAAATGAAAAAATAAAAAAAATTTGGGCCAAAAGGAAAAAAAAAACAGGAGGACCAAAAATAAAATAAAAAAAAAATTTCCCAAAACGAAACGTTTTGGACAAAATGTAAGTGCATAGTAAAATGCTTAGATAAGTTGAACTAAGAGGGTGTTTGGAGTAGCATCTTGAGATGGCTTTTAGCCATCTCAATTTTAAATTTTCAACTTTATATCAAATTTTTTCGCTCTTTCATTTTCAAAAAAACTCAAATTTTAAAAATTCATAACTTTCTCATTTTAAATCATAATGAGATGATTTTTTTTTTTTGGTTAAAATGCTCGAAAAGACGAGATGAATAATACAAAATCCATTTTACATATTTTTTTTTTGAATACTTTTCAAATTTTTGTATTATTTTCTATATCATATAATTTTGTCAAAAGTTTTCCCCTAAATACACACTTCCAACTCAACATCTAAAGTACTATCTCCAGATATTATCTCAAACTCAACATCTAAAATACTATCTCCAGATATTACCTCAAACAGACCTTTAAAAAACACTATAAGCTGCCTGAATTTAAATAGGAAAAAAAATTAATTATAATAAAAACATGGGCATTAGACCACCCAAAAAAAATTTTTTTTTTTGAGGAAGTAAGAGAGAGAGAGAGAGAGAGAGCTATAACTTCAAGGATAGAGGAAGACTCAGAGACAATGGAATGATATCGGCAAGGCAATTTTGCCCTTACGCACGACGAGCGAACTAGAATATCATCTTCATCGTCTTCCTTGTGGCTCTCTTTACACACACACACACACACGAAAACCAACTATATATTCACATAAAAAAATGCAAAAAACTTGGAAAAGGGAAATTAAAAGATCACCATTTTAGTTATACACACAGACACAAACACACACACACGCACCCACATATATACATATATTGAGAGATCAGATCAGATCGGAAGAGAGAGAGAGATGGGCTAGCTCTATGCATTTCAAAAGTGCCATAATTATAAGCATGATTTGCAACTGGTTTGCATTGTATTTATATTTATACATATATATATACACACACACATGGGGGATCGAGATGTTTTTTTATAGGGCGACTATTATTTTAATTATCTTTGGTGTGTGCCTGGTATTTTCCGCCTTGCTCACCAAGCAAGGATTATTTAATAAGCACAAAAAAATAAAAAATTAGACAGGGTGGTCAAGTTGGGCGGCTATGGGACCACTTATATCTATAAATAAGTACACAGCAACAAATATTAGTAGGTACAATATTCCCAATCACATTAGGAAAACCAGGGGCAGAGACAGGTGGTGCCCTGAAAATTTTTATTCTTTATTTTTTACCCCAAAATTTTATAGTTTTTTAGGACTTGTTTGATGAATGAGTTTAGTTTAAGTGTTTGTTTGGTGAATGAGTTTAGTTTAAGATTTTTAAGTTTCAATAGTAATTTTTTAGAAAAGACAAAAAACTTTTTCAGAAAAGACAAAATTTTTTTTCAAAAAAAGATAAAAATCATGATGAAAAAAGTATAATTTAATTTAAAATAAACTATTAAACAAACAAGCCCTAAGATTTTAAAGTTTCAATAGTAATTTTTTAGAAAAGACAAAAAAATTTTTCAGAAAAAACAAAAAATTTTTTAGAAAAAGATAAAAATGATGATAAAAAAGTACAATTTAATTTAAACTAAACTCATCCCCAAACAAGCGGGTTAGGATTCAATTCAATCCAAATCCAAAAAATTAATTTTTTTTTTTTTTGAAAATTCACCTTCATTTTTGTTATTCATAATTTTTGTAATTTAAATTTTAAAAATTTATAATTTTATATATATAAGTCTAAATGAGATAAATTTTTTTTTTTTTTAAATTTGGGACCGGTTGTAAACTTGGGCAGCGAATTGGTTTGCGGGCAATAATATTCACCTGTCCGTGACCTTGACGGGCAAGCAGTACTTTTTTTTCTTTTTTCTTTTTCCTTTTTTTCTTTTTTGGGTCTGGAATGATGGCCAAGCAGTGCCTATTAGCTCATAAAAAGGCTACTCTCCAATGCATTTGTGCACTACCATTCTTATGGCAATTCTACCTGTGGGGTTTATCCAAACGGAACGGTGACAGAAGACGATATTTGAAAGTAAAAGCGGAAACGAGGATGAATTTTTTTTTTTTTTTTTTCCTTCTTTCAAATTAAAATCAGGCCAGGGATGAAAAAGCACCCACTGTGGCATCTCCGCCTCGATTGTACACATATATCATATATATATATTTGTATTAAACATATTTTTTATATTTAAATAGATTGTTTTAGTTTTTTTAACAATTATTAAATATATTTTTTTTCACTAAAAATGAAGAAAATAAAAAGTTTATTGACTAACACTAACTGATTACTTTCAATCTTTCTTTCAAAAAAAAAAAAAAAAAAAAGATTACTTTCAATCTTCGTGCCGTTCCATTTATAATGCCGGATAGAAGAATTCCTCTGTGTGTGTGTGTGTGTGTGTGCATATGTAAAGATAAGTTTTATTTAACGAGATCGTCCATGAAAACACATCAACTCATCCAATTATGCTTTAAGACAAGAAGATGTTCACGAAACGATCTCATCTTCTTAAAACGACAATATCTAAAGAAAATGAAATCAACTATTTAAAACGACAGAAAAACCTAAACTTTTAAAGATGGCACCATCTTTATACAGGCAGATTTGAGCACCAGATATCTGAAAGAGTTGAAAAACCCGGCGCAAAAGTCATTTTATATTAGTGCGACGACCTTAATTTAAAAAATGCAAAAGCTAATATTTAAAACGACATCATCTATAGTGAACTACGTCGCAATAAAACGACATGACCCTGAGAAAAAACAATATGACATGAGAAACGACAATGATTTTTGATTGAAATCGACATCATATTTTAGAATGATAATATCCTTAGAAGCGATATCAACTGAACTGATAAAAACGTCAAATTAATAGTAAAATAGCATGACATAAAACGACATATACTTTTGAAAGTGAATAATCCTTCAAGACAATATCACGATACGAAAACAAAATAAATTTTAAAATGTCAACAACTTAACCCCCGTTTGGTATTCAAATTTAACTTTAACTAAACTGTACTTTCTCATCTAAATTTTTATTTTTTTTGAAAAGTCAATAAAATTTTAAAAAGTCAATCAACTCCAATTAAAAAATTTCATTTCTAATTAATTTATCAAACGGAGGCTTAGTAAATGGCATCAGATATTATAAACGACAAAGACAGCATGTTCGAAAAGCATAAGTGTCATTATTTCTATTTATTTTCTTTAAATTAAAAAAAAAAAAAGACATCTCCTGAAAACGACAAGAGCGTAGTAAAGCTATCAGCTCTCAAAAACGACAAGTTATCTGGCATAAACATTTTTTGTCAATCATTTCTTGTGAAGGTTGTCAATCTAAAAAACAAAATCTTAAAACGACAACCTAATGACAACGATAATGACACAACAGCAACAACGACAACGACAATAATAAAAATTTTACAAAGTTTGATGCCAGACGCAGATGAAAAAATAAATTAGGGAAAATGTAACGTAGAGCATATTTTATAGACATTATTGAAGTTTATAGCATATTTTTTAAAAAATAATAAATTATAATATATTTTTATTTTTTCTTTGAAACAAATTTTGCATTTCCAATTTTATCCCTCTCTTAAAAACTCCCTCTTTGCCACCCACTCTCTCATCTCTCTCTCTCTCTCTCATCTCTGTCTTTTAGCAACAGCAATATCCATATATATATATATATATATATGTATGTATGTATGTATGTATGTATGTCTGTGTCTTTCCCTCTAGCATTACAGAGGTGCTGCACCTATAGACGTCGTGACGGCGGAAGCGAGACTGTTGCGATCTCCTGACGGCGACGGAGATACCGCTACGATCACGCTAATCTAACAACCACCCAATCGTCGGAGATAATCGCCGGAGAATGCCGGCGGCGAATCCGACGCGTGAATCTCTCGCTATCCCAAGCTTCACTCAGTCCCGATCAACCTCGACAAGAGATCATGATTCACTCGCCGCCGATCTCCTCTGCGTCGCGAATTCGTGAGTTGTCGGAGCTTGCGAGACGAAGATGACGTCTTCTGGTGAAGGAGCTCATGGAGGAGACTCACGACGACGTCGGCGGCGGCGACAGCAATTGCGATAAGATGATCTCGATGACCTCGAGGCGACGACGAGGGCAACAGCCACCCGACGACGCCTGCAACAATGGAGATGTGTAGAAGAGTAAGGTTGAGAGAGAGGGGAGGAGGGAGAGAGAGAAGGAAGAGAGAACAAGGGCATTTATGGTATTATGTGTAATAATAGTACGATTATGATGTTTAAATGATTATGCTATTATTTACTAGTAATCATCCCAAATGTGCTATTTTCTCCCCAAAATTTTTTTTAAAAGATTCCCGATTGGAAAAAAAAATGCATAAAAATATATGAAAAGGTAAGAAAAGAAAGGAGAAAATAGGTAAATTTGTCATAGAGTCTCGTTTATATACCTCATCGATATAGATCATTTTAAAACTGCTATGATGTAATCGAATGACTAATATGTTATTTGTACATGATAACTATCATGTATATTATCTCATTGTATTATAGATTAAATGATAAATTAAACAAATAATAAAAATAAAAATAAATTAACAAAAAACAATATCTGGCCGATGAAAGGCTTAGGCGGGGGGACGCTCCTCACTGGTGGCTTGACGTCTGCAGGGCGGGGGCTTGTCGTCGTCGGGGGCATCGCAGGGTTGGTCACAGGTTGTCACCTAGGATCGTCGGGCTTGTGGGTGGGTGGTCTGTCATTTGGGGTCGCTGTCCTTGGAAGGGGAGGGCCTCATAATCACGGGGAGGGGGGTTGTCTTCATCGGCATTGACGAGGGGCGCAGATCTAGTTGGCAGAGGGTGGGGGTCTTCTTCGATGTCGAGGAAAGGGGGCACTCGTCACCGGTGTCTGGGGGAGGGATGGGGTCTTCATCAGAGTCGGGGAGGGGGGGACGCTCATCGCAGGCGTGGGGGGGTCGGCCGATGGAGGGTTGCCTGCCAGTTTTTTTTTTTTTTGGTTTCTTTAAATTTTTTTTATTTCAATTTTTTTTATTTTTTAGTATATAATACTATGAGATAATGTGTATTATAGTTTTCATGTACAAATAACATCTTACATGTTTGATTATATCATAACAGTTCAAAAATGAGCTCTAATAATAGGGTTTATAAATGAGACTTTATCGTAAACTTATCCGGAGAAAATAGAGCACATAAATAAAAAGCTTCTATTTATTTTAAGTTAAAAAAATTGAAAAAGAAAAAATGGAGAAAGACACACATTTACAAGGATTAGAGGAAGACTCGGATGATGTCGGCTAGGCAATTTTGCCCTTTCGCATGATGAGCGAACTATTATATGTATCTTCATTGTCTTCCTTGTGTCCTAATAATAACAACAACAACAACAACAACAATAATCTGAAAAGTAAAATTTGTGTTTCATACATGTCAAAACCATACATAAACAGACACAGATGAAATAAATAGAAAGTGAAATTTTAAGCTACCTCGGTCGAGAAAAACACACGTGCATAAAGAGCAAAAATATGTTAATAAATAGAAAATATAAAATGTCATCGTTATCGACTTCCTTACAACTCTCCACATATAAAGCTAACCAAATTAGCCTTATTTAATTAACATACAAAAAGCACAAACCTTGGAAACAAAAAAAGAAAATCATCATTTTTTTTTAATACAAGGGTGCAAATTGTTTGTGAGAGATCATATGGGAAGATCAGAAAGAATTGGGATGTGACTTTATTCATTTTCTAAAGTGCTATATATATATATATATATGACCACGTGATTCGCAATGCGTAAATTGATTTGCTTTGTAATTTGGTATTTTCCTCCGTGCGTGCTCACCAAGCAATGACTATATCAGCGAGTAAATATATATATATACACGTATATATAATATCGTGTCAAATAAGGTGGCGTGGGGCCACTAACCGTGAATAAGTTGTTAAGCTTGTCAATTTTTATGTTGTAGTTGATTAATTTTTTTTAAAAATAATTATAATTTTTATTAATTTTTTAGAAAAAGATAAATATTAAGATTAAAAAAATATAGTTTAATTATAATTACATTTAAATACTAAATAAAGCTTAATTCTTTGAGTACTTTTTTTCTCTAGAAGTTGTTTATTTACTTACGGCTAGATATCCCCCCCCCCCCCCCCCTCCTTTTTTTTTTTTTTTTTTGGTGCAAATTCTTCGGCTAATGATTGACTAAACGAGGGCTAAGGGAAGATGGAAGATGAGGATGTGGTCTGGTTGGAGGAAACTTGTATTGCAGCTGAGATCGTTTCATTGTTTGAAAAAAATAATAAATAAAAAACACGCCCTTCTATATATTAAAAGAGAAATTTATGTTTTTCTCTAGAATTTTGGGCACTGTAACAATATGCTTTCTGAATTTAAATCGTAATAATATATTCTTTTATAAATTTTGAAATTGTAACAATTGAAACTCCGTTATTATTAGGAAACTATTC
>JAFMPE010147920.1:0-12700 GCA_024759925.1 Ficus religiosa
CAGGGCGAGCTGTGAAATGTGGGAATTAATACCGCTACGCGTTTTGTCTCTTACGAATATTATTAGAACATCTTTATTCAATAAGTACATTATCCGCTTGTACGCGCTTTTAAAAAAAAAATTCCACTGTTTTACATTGAAAGGTCAGTACGTTATGTTGAGTATGTATGTATGTACGGTAACGGCCTGTGCTAGGCGGGTCGGTACAATCCATGAGCAAGATGTCGGCGAAACTCTCATTGTCAATCAAGACATGCCGGACAATGTTATCGGTTATCTTGATTTGTCTAACCAATGCGTGATTGTGCGGTTGGAGAAAATTGTTAGCTTCATCATTAGTGAAGGTGATTGGGACACTGTCTTGATGGAAGATCTTCGCGATGTGTTAAGCCATGTTGATGTATTCCTTACGTGCTATTTGTCTAGCATTACGGGCATAGCTTCTCCTGCTACTTGCCGTATCACCGATGGCTATTCCCCTAAAAATGGTATAAACAATGCGCTCGGGCTCCCCGGTATTGGTTTGGACACTTGTCCCTAAAGCAGCGTGTGGGCGGACCTAGCCAGTTTTATTGGCCGTACTTGTCAAGATAATAACCTTCTCAACAAACTCTTGTAGGTGTCCATCCCATACCAGAAGCTTGATTTGGTCCCGTAACTGTATACAATCTTTCGTTTCGTGGTCAACATCCTTATGGAAAATTGCAGTACTTGTTCTGATTCCTACAGGCACGGTCTGTCCTGATCGGTGGTGGGTCCTGAAGCAGTCATCTGCCAAAGATCTGGTTCAGCATGTGTTCGGTTGTGATGACTAGGGTAGTGTATTGACAAAACCTTCCTGCGGGCGTTTTGGGCCCTGGTGCAGCTTTAGCTTTTCAGGTAGTCTTCTCAGTTTCTGCTCTGATCTGGTTTGCCCCATCCTTCTTAGGCTTCTTCTTCCCAGTGGGCCGTGACATTTTCCCGAGTAAGGAGTTTCATCCTTTGATATACTCTTCTACTTTGGTGTGCTTCTGGGCTATCCCTTTTAAGTGTGCAAAGGTCCGTGGAACATCATAAGTGATTGCCCATAGCAATTGTTTGTCCTTGACTCCTTCTCGAAAAGCCTGTATGAGAGTGTCATTGGAGCAATTCTTTACTTGTGTGACGGCTTTATCAAAGTAATCAAGGTACCCTTTCAAAGGTTCATTCTCGCCTTGTTTGATCCTGAACAAGTACAAGGTTTCCTTCTTTAGAGTCTTTGAGTTGATGAACGCTGCTGAGAAAGCATCAGCTAGTTGCTTGAATAAGTCCACTATCCCTTGTATTAGCCTTCGATACCACTATCGAGTAGTGCTGGTCAGGATCAAGTAGAGGCTTTACAAAAGGTGGCTTCATTCGCATTTTGGATGAGCATGTGTGCTTGGTAGTTCTTCAGGTGCTCATCAGCGTTCATGGAGCTTTCATAAGGTGTTATGGTCGGCATTTTAAATTTAGTCGGGTTAGGTGCAGCCATGATTGCAGTGGTGAAGGGCGGATCGACAACTCTGACCTGTTCTAGTCCATATCATTGGCTCATTTATAGGCCGAGCTGCTACTAGAGGTGGTCCAGTTTATTCTAGTCATCTATTTCAACCTTTGGTGGTTTATCGACTAAGCGATCCCGGCCTTGGTTATGATTGATCCTAGCCCATCCCTAGCGATCAAATATAAAGGTTGTGCTCTCGGAAATGCTCACCGTGTCCTTTTGACACTGATTCTGGTCATGTCTTCTATGGGGTACTTGGGGCATGGAGACACATTCCTCAGGGTCAGCTAGGATTCTTGACTAGGTGGTCCGGTTATTTCGACTTCTTGAGTGCTTCATGCTCAGATTGTACCCCAAATCTGATCTCCCATTCCTTGGGTTTTCCTGGGTGCTCCAGTTACCCATGTGCTCGATCACTGGTCGCGGGCTTCTCGATCTCCTAGCTGACCAGTGTCGTCCAACCGGTGAGGAGTCTTCGGCTTCTTCCTCCCACGTGGGATGGGGCAGGGCACCTCAGAACTCTCTAAAGATGTCCGCGAGTATTCGAACAGTTTCCGTCAAGTTCTGGACATTCTCGATGAGGATCTCCATCTGTGTGAGCTTTCGGGGTGCTCGTGTGCCACACCTGCATTGGGCTCGCCGAGTGTTTTGTGAGCCAATCAGAGCAGGGTTCTCCGGGCCCTAATTGTTCTGGTTATCGTGCTCTTCCATTTTCTTGGCGTGGTATGCAAGTGACGTGGAGGTGTAATGAATGGAGAATAAGGATGATTAGTATGTGGTTGCTAGAAAGGTGTGTGGCCCTCCTTCTAGCGCCACGTTGATGCCAAAAACCTTTGACCCAACACCTGATGGGATCACTTGACGTGATCCACCTTAAGCAGTCGCTCTCCATCTAGTTGCCTGCAAAAAAGAAGCACTTCGAAGTAAGGGGGACACCAGTTGGGTGTTTACTAAGGGCACTCCGATACTTAAGTCAGTAATAACACTGATGAATAAGCAGAAAAGCAGAGCTTTGGCAATGAAAAATTGTCTATACCTGAATGGGCGAGCTAACCCTCTATTTATAGGCATTCCCTATGGGTCCAGGTGCTCAGGTGACCCTGATGGGTTGTATTCTAAGTGGTCCCGACGAGTAGATATGCTTTAAGCATACAGGCACCGGACCTCCACTAAGCAAGTGCCATATGCCCCTTCTGGTCTGGTGATGAGGGACACAAGTACGGTTTATTACCAGTGCAGGTGGCGAATACTGTGTCGGTCTGGTCAAAGAGTGAAAGCTGAAAGTGGATATCAGGTGCCAAGTGATGCAGGGTGGTAGGTGTGCTGTGCTGTGCTGCGGTACTGTTAACAGCCGGTACAGGATAGCATGGCAAGGACAGTACGAGGCCAACAACATAGGCAATGGTCCAGTTGTGGTTAGGGAAGTGTTGCCTTAACCAGTACCATGGGCCCTGATGGTAATCTGCTCAAAGTCCATGAAGGAGAACCAGTGCGGGGACCAGTAGTATATCGGATGCGTTGGTAGATCAAATAGGTGCTCGGGGAAGAATCCTTGGCAACTGACTTACTTGGTCTGGTCAGATATTTCCAGTCACCGGATCTTCTTCACTGGGTGTGAAAATTGGTCCATTTGTTTTCGTACACCTAGTTCACCGGTGAACAAGTGGTCTCCCGACGTCAGGAAGATTAAACCATCAACAGGTGGCCGACAAGATCAGAGGAGGTGTCGGTGGACAAAGGAAGGTGATGAGAAAAGGAAGGGAAATATTCCTTTTTTTTTTTTGTCTCTCTTTGTAATCTTGTGTAACAGATCTATTAAAGTTTTGGCGTATTTTTTCAATCAACATCATCCAAAGAAGATCAAATGACTGAAAATTTTGACCTCATTGATGGGAGAAAATGAGAAGGTCTTATTATAGAATTAACCTAAAATTAAAAATAATACCTCATTATGTGTGCAAGGTTCGAAGCCGGTTAAGATCACCGGACAAAACTAGTATCACGTGCTCCAAAAATACATCGCACTCAACTACGTCCAAGGTTTGAGGCATTGATTCCTTATTCATTTGGAATATAAGTTCAACTTCAACTAAATTATACTTTTTTAGTTATATTTTTTTTTCTTTTAAAAAGTAAAAAAAAATTATAATTAATTTTTAAAAAATTAATTAATTTCAACTTAAAAATTTCAACTCCAACCAACAACCTTAACGTAAGTGAACCATTTCTTGTATGGCCTATTTCCCCGAATAATTTTATTTTTTATTTTTTTAATTTATTTTTTAAGTTGTCATTGGTATTTCATACGACTTTATTCCCTGGGCTACTACACCTATAAATTAAATGTTAGGGTTTTGTACGCCCAACCAAACCAAATCAAGCCAAACCATCTCACGAGCTCAACAATGGCGGACGTGACGCCGCCGACGGAGCATCTCTCTCAAACAAGCTTAAGCGATGCCATTTCCAGCTCCGAGACCCTGCGAGCCGAGTTCTCCGACCGCGTTCCGATCCGATCCATCCTCTCGCGTCCCGACGGTGGAGCCGGACTCGCCGGCAACCATGTCCGGATCGGCGGCTGGGTGAAGACCGGTCGGAAGGCCGACAAGGACGCCTTCGCGTTCTTGGAGCTTAACGACGGCTCCTGCCCTGCCAATTTGCAGGTCATTGTAGACTCCGACAAGGCCGACCTCGGCCAACTCGTCCCCACCGGCACTTGCGTCTCCGTCGACGGAGTTCTCAAGCTTCCGCCGGCCGGGATCAAGCAGAAGGTCGAGCTCCGGGTGGAGAAGGTGGTCCATGTGGGCCCCGTTGATCCTGCCAAGTATCCCCTGCCGAAGACCAGGCTCACGCTTGAGTTCCTCAGGGACTTTGTTCATCTCCGTCCCAGAACCAATACGGTAAAGTTTATATACATATATATATATGTATATATGTTGTCGAATTAAGGTTGTCTGATTATGATTATGATAAATGTTGTTTGTGCTAGTTATGTTTGAAAAGAAAAATTGCATTGGAATCTAAAAAATTACATTTAATTTTGGGAAGTCAATTGACGTTGTTATTGTGTTTTTATTTTTTAAGGATATGTTAAAGGAATATTGTAATTACTGAGTTTTGTGTGTAATGTTGGAATCTGAAAATTAACAATTTTTATTTAATTATGGGGTTTTGATTGAGCATGTTATTGATATGAATTCCATTAATGATCTTGAATGAAATTAGTTTGTGCTAAATTTATCTGTGTTTATTCATTTTTCGATTAAGAGATGTGAACGAGTATTTTGATGGAGGTTTGTAGAATTCAATTAAAAGATAATTCTGCATTGTGTTGTGTTTTGTATTTTGGACACTTTTTCAGATTTCAGCAGTAGCTCGAATCAGAAATGCACTTGCATATGCGACCCATACTTTCTTTCAAAAGCACGGCTTCCTTTATGTGCACACGCCAATTATCACCACCAGTGATTGTGAGGGTGCTGGTGAAATGTTTCAAGTGACAACTTTGATTGCGGAGGCTGAAAAGTTGGAGAAGGATCTTATTAAGAATCCTCCTCCGACGGAGTCGGACTTAGAAACTGAGAGGCTTGTTGTGAAGGAGAAAGGAGATATTGTTGCCCAGTTGAAATCGGCTAAAGCAAGTAAACAGGATATTGGTGCTTCTGTGGCTGAACTGAAGAAAGCAAAGGAGAATCTCGCAAAGCTAGAGGAGAGGTCTAAGCTTAAGCCGGGAATTCCCCAAAAGGATGGAAAGATTGATTACACCCAAGACTTCTTTGCCCGTCAAGCCTTTTTGACAGTTTCTGGCCAACTACAAGTTGAATCTTTCGCGTGTTCTCTTAGTAGCGTCTACACATTTGGGCCTACTTTTCGTGCTGAGAACTCTCACACCTCAAGGCATTTGGCTGAATTCTGGATGGTGGAGCCCGAAATAGCATTTGCTGAACTGGAGGTATTGGATGCATTAATCTATTGCACTTGTTAACAAACAGCAAAATTGTGCATGTTTTGTTTGTTGATATATTGTCTCATAGTCCTTTTTGGTCACATCTCCTCACAATATCTTCCATTCTTTATGGTTTGGATTGGACGTATGTACAATATTTTTGAATTTCATGAAATTGTTTATCGTAAGTAGTGTTGGCAAACAGGCAGGATTGTCTATCTGAAACATGATTCTGCTAGAGGAGACCTTAATGTTTTCATAGCTTTGCAGGATGATATGAAATGTGCGGAGGCATACGTGAGATATTTATGTCAGTGGTTGCTTGACAATTGCTATGACGATATGGAGTTTATGGCGGACAAATTTGACAAGGGTTGCATCAACCGACTCAAAATGGTTGCTTCGACCCCCTTTGAACGGATCACATATACCAAAGCAGTAGAACTTCTGGAGGAGGCTGTGAAGAATGGAAAGGTGTTTGAAAATAAAGTGGACTGGGGCATTGATTTGGCGTCTGAGCATGAGAGGTTTGCATCCTTTCTTGCTCTGATAGACCTTGCTATTGTGAGTTATCTGTAGAGGATGCTGATTTCTTTGTTGTCTAAATTTTGCAGATACCTGACGGAGGTTAAGTTCCAAAAGCCTGTTATTGTATACAATTACCCAAAACAAATTAAAGCATTTTACATGAGGGTGAATGATGATGGTAAGACAGTGGCCGCTATGGATGTTCTTGTACCAAAGGTAGGCTGTTTTTCTGTACATTTCTACAGTGCATCTTGCACAGAGTTCAACCATTTAAGCGGTATAATCGTGTAGTGACTTTTGTATGCATATAATTTGATATATTTTGTGTTTCAGGTAGGGGAGTTGATAGGAGGAAGCCAAAGGGATGAACGCTACGATGTCATTCAAAGCAGGTATGAGAAAATGTTGTTCTGTTTTGAATTCCGAAAATGGGCATGTACTTGTTCTCCTTTTATTCGGAATTTTTCCATTATGTTTGTCTATTGGACTATCACTAATAGATTTATTCCCTGCCATCTTCTTTGATGTTTTATTGATTGATGTGACGCATCCCATTGTTTTACAGAATCAAGGAGATGGGGCTGCCTTCTGAGCCATACGAGTGGTACCTTGACTTGCGTCGCTATGGGACGGTGAAACATAGTGGATTTGGTTTAGGATTCGAGAGAATGATTCTCTTTGCCACTGGCATTGACAACATTAGAGATGTTATTCCCTTCCCCAGGTACCCCGGGAGAGCTGATCTTTGAAGTGTAGTTTCAACCAAAAGTTTAGTTCTTCGGCCGTTAGATTAGATTACAAACAAAAATTGTCCCCGGATGTCATATTCTAATTTTATTCTTACATGATCATATGACAAAAATGAATTAAGAAGTTGTTGGGATTTTTATTTTTATTTTTATTTTTATTTTTTTGAAGCACTATGTTTGATATATCTTTGGATGTTATTTTGAGCGTATTGCAGTAATTGTAATTGTTAAGTTAATCAATTGGAAAGTTCGTGTGTGTTATAAATTCATTTTACACATCGTTTCTGAATTCAGAAGCAGCTAGAAAACTAGATTGAAGATACTTCTGAGCTAGGGGAAGGAATATCAATACAAGTTGATATTCTTTTTCCTCTTCAATTGATGGAAGTGATTTAACACGTTTTACTTCTTTTCTTTCATGGGACTTTTTTTTTCCTTCTTCAATTGATAATATTGTGGAGCTGGATCTAGTTTGTTTTAGGAGTAGAAATCACAATAAAGTTTTCTTAATCTACATCCATACATGTTTATATATATATATATATATATATGGAAGAGTTTTTAATGGTTATTATTAGTTTGTAACTACTAGAGACAAATTTATAGAGTAGTGCATGGCTTAATTGCATTTGATGATGTGGCATTATTGATATCTTGTTATTAAAGGTTAAAAAAAAAAAAAATCTGGTTTATCCTAATTTGAAGTACAGAGATTTTTTTTTTTTTTTTTTAAGATGAATAATTGTAGATCTGGAATCAAAATCCAGACTCCATAATGGACTGCAATTTTTTTTCCCCCTTCTTATTTTGGTTTCCTTATATATATATATATATATTACGACTCTTTTTTAACAAATTTTGTTTTAAAAAATTGCATTAAAGTGACTGCATCCTTCATTAACGCATATGGAAGTTTCAATGCAAACTTCAATTTTAGACTGCAAGACATAATAACTCCCTAATAAAAAGAAAAATATTACAAGGTATAATTACTAACATAGCTAGCCACTTATTATTCGTTTGAACTTCTCTCCCATAGAGGTCTTGATTTCATGTTACTGGCGCAAAATAGAAATTTCATCATCCAAGAGACCAGGCAGGGCTAACTTGGACAGTTTCTTTGAACATTTTATGATATTTGCTTGGTTCCGTTTGAATTTATTATTTCTTCTCGCTTACACCATTATTTGTTTCACAGTTGTATAAAGTCGAGTGATTATGGAGCCCTTAAACTAGAGTACAAGTTAAATGAAGAAAAAGTTCAATAACTATTTCTTTAACCGATCATTTTGCATGCAATAGAATAAGGAAGAAATAAAATGCATAATATGAAGCAGCAAAAAATTTGTAAAAATAAAAAATAAATCTGGACGGACAATGAATCAGGATTCAAAACTTAAGCCATGAATCTTAGTTTCCTTTTAAATCTAAATAAAAACAACAAAGCATAGGAGATTAAGAACAAGTTATCCATCAACATCATATTCAATGAACTTTATAAGTTCAATGCTTATTGATTGTCATAAATGTTTTTTATTTAATTATCATATTCTTCTGATTTACATCAAACGGTTAAAATAATGATAACTATTGATAGGTAAATATTGAAGTAACCATTAAAATCATATATATGTATATATAATTTGGTTACTGGTAGTTCAGTTTTTTTCTGCTTTTTGTTTTTTGTTTTTTTGTTTTTTTGCTTGCTTATAAGTTCAATGCTTATTGATTGTCATAAATGTTTTTTATTTAATTATCATATTCTTCTGATTTACATCAAACGGTTAAAATAATGATAACTATTGATAGGTAAATATTGAAGTAACCATTAAAATCATATATATGTATATATAATTTGGTTACTGGTAGTTCAGTTTTTTTCTGCTTTTTGTTTTTTGTTTTTTTGTTTTTTTGCTTGCTTTCATATTTTTCCTTTTCTTTTCTTTGGCCGTGTTGAAATAATTTATCTAAAAAATTTGTCGATAATTAATTTTTTTTCCTCTTGCAACCCTAGTAATTACTACTTTTATAGAGTACCCCTCAAATTATCGTATTTTTCTCAAATATATTCTCAGAATATAATTATCGTAGCTCACCTCACTGGATGAGATGGTCATCACAGCTAGCTCCCACCCTCCACTGGAGATTCAGTGTCGTAGACGGCAGACCCCTCCAGGAGATCCACCGTCGCAACACCTGCACTCCCCCTACCCCACCCCATCTCCTCTGAAAATCGCTCTCACCTTTTCCCCCTCCCCCAGATGCTCTTAGTTTGTAGAATTATTCCCTTTTTTTTTCTTATTTTTTTTTTAAGTTTATGAAAGTTTTTTTTTTTTTTTGGTTAAAAAAATCCTAGACCTTCTCCTAAATCTCTATTCTCTTTAAAATTCCCTTTTTTTTTTTTTGTTTTTGTTTTTTGTAAAGATTGTTTTATTTTAAATTTTAAATTTTTCTTGGAGATTTTCTTCTTGATTTGGATTGGGGAATATTTGAGTGGCTTATAGGGAATTTAACCAATAAATGCTCAAGAGTTAAGTGGAGAATGGATTGAACTCTCCCAGCATCTTTTCTTTAGTTTTACTTATGCTGATATATAGTTTGGATTTCATGCTTTTGATGTCTCTCTTCTTTCTTAGTGCCTTTGCTAGTTTTTATCATTTATCTCTCTGGTGTAATTATATCTTCTTTTTTCATTTCAACGAAAACTTTTTTTTTTTTTTTTTTTTAAATCGTTGTAGCGTGGAGTAAACAACTGAACTTTTTTCAGTTCACATTAGTTCTCTACCTATATTTTTGGTTGGTTGTCACGTTGCGTTTATGCGTAGTATTGAAGTTGTTCATTACTTTTACAAAGTTTTGCTCATTAATGAAAAGCCTACGAGCATGTTTGACAAGAGTTTTCTAACAGTTTTTTTTATCTTTTTTAGTCCAAAGATTATTTTTAAAAGAATTTGAAATACGATTTTCACAAAAAAAAAAAAAAAAGAAAAAAGAAAAACCTCTTCTAAATAAATTTTAAAACTTAAATAAGAATTTAAGTTAAACATTATAAACTATCACTTCAACAGTTTTATTATTTATAAGAAAATTTTAAATTTATTTTGACTTCAAACACTCTTTAAAAATATGGTTTTGAAACAATTATTGAAAAGTCACATCTTTTACTTTTTTTTCTTCCACTGTTGATGCCAAAAACGCCTCCGGCAGCAACACCCAATGTGGTCGGGTAGTTCGATCTGGACTGGCCGGTCGCTCCGCCGTCGATCACCTGTCAAAAAGGAAGCACCTCAGAATGATGGGGACACCGGTGTGGTGTCTGCCGCTGGCACTCCGATGCCTAAGTCAGTTGGGAACTGATGAGCGAGGGGAGAGGCAAAGCTTTGGCAAGGAAAATGACCATACCTGAATTTGTGGATTGATCTTCTATTTATAGGCACCTCCCGCGGGTTGGGGCGCTCGGGGCAACCCAGCCGGGTCGGCTACCTAGAGCGCCCGGTGGGTGAGTAGGCCTTAAGCTTGCAGGCGCTATAGGTCCAATGGATCGATGCCGCGTGTCCCTGATTAGGTACAGGGGACACTAGGCTGATGTACCGCCAGTGCCAGTGGGGGTAGCCCCTGTCAGAGCAGGCGGCGGCGGGTGGTGATGTGACGTGGTGTTGCAGTAGGTGGGTGAAGTCTGCTGTTGATGGGTATAGTGACACGACTGGTGTCAGATGTGATGTGGTAGAAGTGGGGTCCCTCGGGGTGGGGTACTCAGAGCACAACCTACCCCAGGTACGTGGTCCACCCTGGTGAGGTGGAAGAATCTGGTCGGGTAACCGTGTTCCCCGAGAACCTGCACTAGTCGGCTCAGGTCGGGTTACTCTCATCCGATCTGGCCGAATAGATATTTTCGATTATACATTGTCGGGGTACAATCGGAGATAGTACATTATAGTCGGAGCAGATTACGACATCAACATAAGCCCCCCAGCATCTCTGGGCTGATATGACCAGGGATGCTCCATGTACTTCTGAAGCAAAAATAATCTGCTCGTGCTCCTCGTCTGGTTGCCCGCTACTCGGCATGTGCACCTGGTCTGGGGAAGTAGTCGGCTGCTCTGATCTGGTCGAGTTGTCAGAGAGGTTTGTTTCAATGGATGCCACGTGTCGATTACTACCTCATGTCACGCCGCGATTGGTGGGAAGGCAGAGCGACACTTTGAATTTCAAAAATTGAAAAGGGCAGGATTGGCGGGGAAGTCGAAACGTCTCCTTGAAACCCGCGCTCGCGTTTATTGCAGGGTTTTCACTTATAAATAGGGGGTTTTTCATTATTCTACCGATTCACAAAGAAATTTAACTGTTTGTCGAGATCTACCGAGAGCTGCTGAAGATTGCCGAGTGAAGCTGCTTCAAAAGACTACACTGAGATCATCCGAGAAGGTAAAAACCATTATGAGCAATTTATCAGACTCCAAAAACAACGGCATGTCCGGGAGCGCGGACATCACTGGTAGCTCGAGTTCTACTCTGAGCACGAGTTCGTCCTCAGCTGGAACTGCGACTCCAGATGTCAAGACACCCGACCACCTGTTGGGTATTTCAGATGTTCCTTCCACGAGCAGCCGAGAAGGGGCTGCTCGCCTGGAAGAGATATTGCAAGTGGGCCTGAGTACGCATCCGACAGAAGGTTTGTCGAGGAGCTAAGTGGGGCTACCGAGGGGCAACCCGCTCGAGTGGTTGACCTTACAGCTAGGGGGGACGCATCCGAGAGGATAGCCAGCCAGGCAAGCACGTCTGGTCGGGAAGAATCTGAGGGATCCGAGAGCAGTGCCCCATCCGGAGAGCCCATCCAGGCCCGCCAGCACGACTGCAGCTGGCCAATCTGTATTAACGACCAGTGAGTATATCGTAGGGCCGATGCAGAGATGGTGGGACTAGCTGGTGGCCGACCAGTGTACTCGATGGACTATTACGTTTCTGCCATCACTTTGCGGTACCTGGCTGCGCTCGGTGAAGAATTCCAAATTCCTGACGGGGTGGAGCTGAGGGTTCCTGGCGAGAATGACCTCCCCTCCCGTTCACCTCCCGGTTTCATAGCGTTGTCGGCAGAGTACTTCCGAGTGGGACTTCTGTTGGAAAAATCAAATCCAGTATCAGAGTTATGGCGCAGCGGAAGTTTTAAAATTTTTATACCGTTTCCGGAAAAGAAGCTCATGATGCATATAACAATAAATTAAATTCATGATCAAGCGTACCTTATTTCTTGGATTCCGGAATTGCTAGAGCGTTTGACCAACGTGTCTTCTCTACTATTCTCGAGTTCCACGTCTCAGAGTGTGTGTGGGCACACGTTCTATGAATCCAAGCGACCGGTAGTGCTTTCCGAAGTTTAGATCCCTCCTTCTCAATTCCGATGATCCTCGTTGAGAATATGATCCAACTTCTTTCTTCAAAACTATAAAACAGGAACCAGTTAACCTTTTATAAAAATTATCACTCGATTTAACCTTCCTCATAGTTTTGACTCAATGGAATTTTCTCTCTTTTTCTCTTTCACAAGATAGCCGAATTTTTGATGTGGAAGAAACCCAAAATTTTTTTTTTCTTCCAAAAAACGTTTTTAATTTAAAAAATACAAAAATTGGTTTTTCAAGAACTCCTAGCCTTTATATAGAGGTCCAATCTTTTTAAAAATTTATCTCCTTCTTGAAAAATAATTAATAATTATTTTTTCAGATAAATTTTGAACCAAAAGATCATACAACTTTAGGGCTAGATTCATTGAACCTAAAAACGTTTTTCCAAGAGGAAATCACTCCTCAAAAAATTCAGCCACACTTTGAGATAATTCTTGATTGGTGGTTCAAATTTTAAATCAAGAATCTAAACTAGGCAAAAGATCCTAATCCTGTCTAGATTCAAATTTCTTTTAAACCTTTTCGAATTTAAATAAGATTCACATATTTGAATAAATATTTTCCACAAACA
>JAFMPE010147932.1:0-21064 GCA_024759925.1 Ficus religiosa
ATTTAAACTTTTGAAATCATCAAGTAAAAATTGGTAAAAATTATTGGCTATTGGAAACTGCCTTTGGAACAGCTTCCCATTGTCCATTTATCAGTTTATATGCAGAATTTCCCTTTTTCTGCAGTGTTTCCAGAAATCCTGTATAGGAATTCCCTATTTCCTGTACAGTTTTTGAAATCAAATTCCATTTAAAAATCAAAACCGATTTTGAAAATGTTTTCTTCATGAAAGTTTTAGCTATCGAAAGCCCTATAACTTTCATGTTTTGAGGAAAACCTAGTTCGGTCATTATCATGATCATATCCCCTGTTGAACTAATCCTGGCCGTACATGGGTCCTGGGCACGGTCAGGCTCGAGTTTTGATAAAAACCGAAGCCATTGGAGCCTCATTTTATAAACCGTTCACGTAACCCCCTAGGAAAAACCTTACTCTACAACTTTCATGTTTTGAGTTTTTCCAAATTCGGCTTCTAAAGGCCTTAAAATCTGATTTTTCCGAGACTGGCCAGTTTCTACCCGAAATAGCAGTTTTCGGTTTAAAATTTGTTTTACGTCCTACTACGTACACCCTACCTCAACCGACCACATCGGGAGCCTAGATAGTCATGCAACACGTTTCTAACATCAAATTTTCATCATGCAATTCAAATTTAGAAACATACATTAAGCATAAAAACTCTAGCAATCAATCAAACACCTATCATGCAAACATTTTGAACCACCAACCACAAATCCTAATGAATCAAGCATAAACCCTAAAATTTCAACCTAGGGCAGAAATGAAAGTGACCTTATGCTCATTACAAATCATGCTTAAAATACATTTAAATTTCTCCAAATGAAATTTAAATGAAAGCTTAGGGGTTCGAAGAGTTTATACCTCACTTTGGTCAAAATTTGGCTTGGCCTTTCTTCCCCTTTTCCTCCACCAACAGCCGGCCTCTTTGGTCAGTTGTTCCTCAAAATTCCAGCCTTCCTTGCCCTAGAATCCGGTTACCAAATTGCTCAAAATTTCCGGCCACACAAGCTCCAAAATCCGGCCAAGAACTTGGCTTGGTTCTTCCTTTTTTCTTCCCCCCCTACAACCGGCCTTTTGGCCAAATTGGGCACTAAACTCTCTTGAGCTCTTGGGTGATGGTCTAGGTGATAATCCAAACTTTCAAAACCCTAAATCCCCCTTGGGTTCAAATTTTTTTTTTCTTCTTGCTTTTCCCTTGCTTCCCACAACTGGCCCTTGGCCTAGAAATGGGTATCCAAAATTTTTTTTCAAACTTTTGTTGGCTCTCCACAAGAAAACCGACCCCCGTCACTCTTGTTTTTCTCTTGGCTTGTCTAGAATTTCTTCCTTTCCTTCTTCCTCAAATCCGGTTTTGGGTGAGGGAAAATTTTGGCATAATTTAGCTTGGGTTTTTCTATTTAATTTGAATTATGGGATCACCTATTTATAGGTGAGGGAGGACTTTCTTGAATTTGCAAAATGGTCCTCAAAATTTTTGCTATTCTCCCTTTTCCCCCCATGAGTTGGCCGGCCACCTTGCACTAGAAGGCTCCACAAATACTTTCCAATTTTTTCTAATTAAGCTTAATGATGTCATTATTCAAAAAGTGGGTGATGTAATCACCCTTAAAGCTTGTTTGCCACTTTTTCATATTACACAGTCAATTTTTAAGTTAACACAGATATTTCTAATACTGGATTCACTTATACACAGTATCGGTGTACTGAACTATAGTCTAAAATTCATCTGTGTAAAAATAAACTGTATAAAAATTTTCTCATAACTTGAAGCCACTTGGCCCTTGATATTCTAATTAATGTACTTGATTTTTCTATAGTGGTTTTGAATTATAAACATATTATCTTATCCATAAAAACAGTTCTACACAGTATACTTTCTATACTGTGGATTATTTTATCGTATGGTCTTTTCTTTGACTTTTTTTGGGTTAACCCTTAGCTTTCTCGTCCACCATTGACTTTCTTGTTAACTGTTGACTTTTTTGCCAAGATTTGACTCCCGTGGTCAACAGTTGACTTTTTGATCAACCGTCGGCATTTTTGGTCAAACCTTGACTAACATACAATTTTGGCAATTTTTACTCCTTTTTTCTTAAAAGAGCTTGTGCTTGGCTAAGCAATCATTTTCGAATCTTATAAAACCATAAGAACTCACAAAACATCATAAAAACCCTTAACTGGGCTCTTTCATAAATACCTTCAAGGTACAAATAAATCTTTACAAAGAACAAATGTAATGCT
Source organism: Ficus religiosa (assembly GCA_024759925.1). Lineage (NCBI taxonomy): Eukaryota > Viridiplantae > Streptophyta > Magnoliopsida > Rosales > Moraceae > Ficus > Ficus religiosa. Next base: position 2,262 of record JAFMPE010147932.1, read on the forward strand.
TATAATAACTAGTCATTACAGGTGGAAATTGAAATATAATGGTTAGAGACTTCGCCCACTTATGGTCGTCAAAGTGGGGCTTTGTTTTGTTTTGCTTTTGTTAGATTTTTCTTTTTTTGATAATTAATCAGAAACTTCGGATTGATATCAAATTTGATTCATTAAAAAAAAAAAAAAAAAACGAATTGTCTCATTGCATCTTATATAATTCAAAATGGAATAAAATGAATCCTTCACGATATCTATTCTTGCAATTTTAATACTTTTTCAATCATGCGCAAGTCACATGATTGGTTTGTAAGTGACAATTTTCTTTAACAATTTTAATCACGTATTGTTGGTAATCATATAATCACACATGAAAAAAAAATAATTAAAATTAGCTAACGTTTTAATGATAAAAGTACAACTTACGACAAACTAAAGGGGATATTTATTACATTTTGAGTTGAAAAAAAACAAAGAGAGACAAGAGTCTTGTTCCTAGAGAATCAAAATTTAAATTAACCGGAAACTTCATAGAAGTTCCTAAAAAGAAAGAAAAATTAACCAGGAACTTAACAAAAATTCCTAGAAAGAAAGAAAGAATGAAAGAAAGTCTTTGGAACTAATATATTGGACCACACTCAGCAAGATATTATGAGCCATAAATGAGAAACAAGTTGTAGCAGTAATTTAGGGACAATTGACCTATGACAGGGGAACAAAAGACTAATGACCTTGAAGAATCTCCACAACATGGCCCATGGTGGGAACAAAAGTTTTATGCAAAACATGATAACCACACCCCATATGTGCTTTCAGTTGTAGTCTATATTACTAATTTAACACTCAACTCCTTCACAAAACGTGGAGTTCAACTAGACGATCCTCAAATTTAGGGAAAAAAAAAAAAAAGCACACTGGAAATATTTAATACTGAAAATAGTTAACGAGTACACTGGAAATTTACTACACGAAGTTTAAAGGAGATATACATTTATATATATATATATATATTAGCCCCCTTTAACCCAATTGTTGCACAAATAAAAATCTAAAGTTTTATTCAAAACATGAAAACTAGATGCTTGTGTAAAACCAATGACTAATGACCTTGAAGCATCTCCACAACTTGGCTCATGGTGGGCCTTTGATCTTTGTCTTCCTCCAAGCATTTCAGAGAAACTCCCAACAAAATTCCCATCTTCTCCTTATCATATTCACCTTCTATCCAACTTTCCATGATCTTTCCCACACAACATTCCATATTATTTCCATCACTTTCATTGACCTTCTCCCTCACCCAAGCAACTAGAGCTCTACTTTGAGTCTCCACAATCCCATCATATTCTTCATTCACACTTGGGCTCCTCCCACTCAACATCTCCAACACAACAATCCCATAACTGTAAACATCCACTTTCGATGTGATCGACTGGTTGGTAACCCACTCCGGAGCCATGTAACCTCTTGTTCCCCGAATCTTCGAGAAGCTCGCTTTGCCAAGCCCTCCTCGATTCAGCAGCTTCGACAACCCGAAATCTGCCACCTTCGGTTGGTAATCGGAGCCTAGTAGTATGTTCTCGGGCTTGACATCGCAGTGCAGAACCCACTCCAAGCACTCTTCGTGCAAATACGCGAGGCCTCTCGCGGTTCCTAGAGCAATTTCGTATCGCCTTTTCCAATCGAGGACTTTTGTCGATAAGTTTGCCTTGAGGGAACCGTGCTCCAAGTACTCGTATACCAAAAGCCTGTGCTTTCCCTCCGAGCAGTACCCCAACATTCTTATCAAGTTCATATGGTTTACCCTCCCAATGATGTTAACCTCTGCTAGAAATTCGGCTTCTCCTTGGTAGGTTTCACCGAGTCGTTTTATTGCCGCGATCCCAAAATCATAGAGGGTACCTTTGTAAACAACTCCTCCCGCGCCTCTTCCTATCTCTTCCGCGAAACCGCGAGTAGCCTTTTTTAGCTCGGCGAAGCTAAATCTCCTGAATCCAGTCGCTGCAAGAGCTTGAGTTCCGGTGTCTTCACCGGAGCTTTGTAGTGCTCTAATAAGTAAACACCGGACGCAGATTACACATATGAACTCAAGTATTCCGACACCACAAGCAAACCAAAGCAAGGATTTAACAAACACATTGGCATGGCTTTTCGTGTGAGCGGTGATAGTATTTTGTGAGCAGTGTAACCCGGATTTTTCGTTAGATTTCTCGAAAGAAAGGAGGTGAGTCTTAGGAACCCGCAAGTAGATGTTTCCGAATGAGCTTGGTGCTTGGAGTCCATTAAGAAGAATTGTCTTGGGGTAGCAGTTAAAAACGAGAAAACCTCTCCATTCATGAAACGAGTATTGGAATCCCACACAGTCACACAACTCTAAGCATAAATCAATGCAAGCTTGTAAGGTGTAGTTTCGGAAGATGCCGTAATCATACCCGTAGAAGTCGGAGTTGGATATCTTGAGGAAGCTAGACTCGTTTTGGCTGCAGGAGAGAGTAAATTCTGGTTCACATCCATAAGACCAATCAGTAGGATTTCTCATCTTATGTCCAGGAAGGCAAGAACATTCTCTACCAGAATCTGGACAATATCTACACAAGCTATTAGCTCCGCAGAGGCCATGAATCTTGCAAGGATGCTTAAAGGCTTGCCATGTTACAACCCAATTCTCTCCTCGGTTCTTCCGGCTGTACAATCTGAGATTACCATCAGAATCAAGCCTCAAAATTCTCTGAATCTTCACACCATAATCAGCGGACAAAAATGAAAAGTAGTCAGACAAACTGAAATTGCCCAAGGAATCAAGCATGGCGATCCCACTGTCATTGGACGGGGCCCTTCCAGCTACATTACTGTGACGCGAAGGGGACGGCCAGTAAACACTTGAAATCTGATTGTTGTCGTAAATGAGACTCAGAATGTTGTCGTTGTTGAAGAAAAGCTTAAAGAAGCCGGAGGAAAAATTCGTCTGGCTTCTCGACGAGATAAGCTTTACAAACTTTGTGAGTGGTTGCTCTGGAAGAAGGGTATCCGTAGGCGAATCAAAGCTCTGCCACAAAACGACATCGTCCGAAGTACGTAGAACCATGTTGCCGGTGGCCTCAAGGTGCAACTGCGAAGGCGAGTTTGAGAAGGTGGCTGTTTCCCAAACAATACCGATCTGACTTGCGTCGCTTAATGCAAGATTACCAGTTCTGAGGAGAGTTAGTTTCGAGCTTCTCCCGTTGACGGGCTTGTCGCGATTCGCCATCCAAACTATGGTGCGACTGCGACTACGGATGTGAAGAGGCTCGGTGAACCATATTGCGAAGCAGTATGCATCTTCGCCGACGGGATGAAAACCGGCCGAGAAAATGTTGTTTGGCGAGGTCAAAACGTCGAGGTCTGGCTTCGTAGAAGAGAGGGATGATCCTGCAATGAGAATAAGATGATTGGTTTTTGAAGCAGAAAGTAGTGGAGAATAAGTGATTGTGAGAAAGAGCAGACAAGAGATGGTCATTGCGACCATGATTTTTTGTGAAAATAAACACCAAATAAGTCTTTTTGGCAGTGGAATTAAAATGACCATTACATATATATATATATATATATATATATGTATGTATGTATATGTAATAGTCTAAAGCATGTTAGTAGATGCATTTGGAAAATTTAAAAAATAAACCTACAAAATACAAATTAAAAAAAGACCTAAAAAATTAAAAAAGAGAGGCATATAAAAAATACCCAAAAAAAATATAAAAAGACAAAAATTGAAAATTTTTTTTGACCAATGCAGAGAAGGACTAAATTGTAAAAAATTAAAAAAATTGGGCCAAAATAAAAAAAATAAAAATCAAAGGACTAAAAAGCAAATATAAAAAGAACTAAATTGTAATAAAAAAGGGCCAAAATAAAAAAAAAAGAAAATCGAATGACTAAAAAACAAATACAAAACATTTTCGTCAAATTTGAGAAATTTATCTAAGAGGGAAAAATTAAAATAATAAGAAAAAATATATATAACCCAAGAAAAAGGCACGAAAGAAAACCAAAAAGATTAAAGGACTCAAATGAAAGAAATTATCAACACGAAGAAGGACTAAAATGAAAAAAAAAGTTGGGCCCAAAAGAAACGAAAAGATTAAAATGAAAAAAAAAAAGATCTTGGAGGAAACAGAGGACCAAAAAATAAATATAAAAGTAAAAAGAAGGACCAAAATGAAAAAAAATTGTCTGAAAGGAAACTAAAAAAAGGACTGAAATGAAAAAAAAAAAAAGAAGACTAAAAAACAAATAAAAAATATTTTCGTCCAAATCGAGGAAGGCGCTATAGGGCCAGTTATTGGTACTTCTTATATGCATGTGTATATATACATAACTATATTAAAAGAGTCAGGTTTATTAAAAATACTATTTAAAAGTTAAATTATTTTATTTTTTCACGATAATATGTTTTTTTTTTTTTTCCTTTTCTTGATTTCTCTCTCTCTTTTTTTTTTCTCAATAATTTTTTTCTAAATTTTTCTTTATTTATTCTCTTATTTTCTTACTTCCATAAAAATCTTTTTTACGGATTTACTTCTTAATTAAATTTATCCCGATAAAAATATATATTTCAAATATGTGTTTACTTTCAATTTTTTTATAGCCTAATATTTACGTCACAAAATATTTTTTTTTAACCAATGTAAAAAAATCTTATATTATTAAAAACTTTAAGATTTATGTTTATAGAATAAATATACAATACTTTTAATATGTATGCGCTTCAAATTGTACGTGATTTAAACAAATAAATATATTGGTAAAATCTCCTGTTTGGTACCGAATGGTATCCAGCACTCTAACATGAATGTGGAATTTAATTATTAGGAATGTGAATTCATACGGAAGGAAATGCAAATAAGGGGATTGCATATTCACTGACATGGATGTGAACTTTAATTAATAAAAATATGAATTCACATAGAAGGAAAGGATTATTCACATTCACAAGGTGTTTTTCAACATCCCCAAGAGTAATGCTAATTGGTAATTGGTTTATGAGATGTTACTAGGTGTTTTTTTTTTTTTTTTGGTTGTTGAAGATTTTAGTTTGATAATTGGTTTTTAACGGCTTTTCTTTTAAGAGTAATGTTAGGGACATCAATTTTAATTTCAGCTTTTTGAATACCAACTCATGTGTCATATTTTTATGATAAATGTAATCAATTGATGTGATAATGTTTTAAATACTTATTAATAAAAATATGATAACTGGTATGTCAGTAGATTGATACACAAAAATTGAGGTTATTGTTTGTGTTTCTAATATTTTTCTTCTTCCAATGGATTGTAGAAAAATAAGAATGAACACAAGTCAATAGTCATTGACATTGACGGATACTAGGTTTAAATATTTCTGTGGGAACATGAATGAACAAAGTTTTTGTATTCTTTACCCGCTTTTCTTTCAATTGATAGTGGAAAAACAAAAACCAAAATAATTCAGCACTCAGCTGTCATTGTTGACCAAAGTTATAAGTTGAACATGATGCTTTTTCTTCCAGTGGCGACTTAGAAGTTGTTGTTGCGACTTACAAGTCCTTTTTATTTTTTACCCCTTTGATAGTTGACTTGGAAGTCTTTAGTATTGACTGTTTAAAGCAACCCAGCACATGAAATGGGACTAAGGACGAAGCCTTAAGAAAGGCCCCAGGAGGGGCTTGTCTCTGAAACTTTTTATATTTCTTTTTTTAACCCGTGTACAAATTTATATATAGCTCTCTTAAATCTCCCCTGGACTTTTCTTTTTTCTTTCTAGCCTATATATTTTTATACAAATTTACACATTGCCCCCACCCTAACAATTAGAGCATTGTCAAATATGCTATTTTATACTTAAAAAAAAAAAAAAACTAAACATAGCATTGAGATTAACATTTACACTAAAAATAATCTTATGGAGATATTTTTCAATCACTTTTGTAATACTTAATAATTAAATGTTCATTATCATAATTAGTAACCCTCGTAATAACTCATGACATCGTCATTGATTAAGACAAATTATGATGCTCAATATTCAATGGTACTGAAGAAATCAAAACATGAACTAGTATTGATAAATTTAAAAATTCAATGATTTGGGCATATTTTGTGATTGAGATACTTATTCAAAAAGTAAACATGGTTAATTTTTTACTATCACACTTCATAACTATATTCGATTGCATACTTAGCGCGATCGACAATAGGAGAGAAAATTAGTGATAATCCTAAATCCTATTAGTATTGTTCATTAAGATAATCAATATGCGAATTACGATGAAGATAAACACCAAGCTGTCAGTGCTTTAAGGTCACAAAAGAAAAAAAAAGTGATAAATTACGAGATCCGATTGCTGGATTGTATAAATTATGTCTTTACGTGATTATAATTTAAATTATATATGTCGATTACTCATTCATACTGATTATTGATTGAACTACAACTTGTGAATGAAGAAATGAAATATTTTAAGAAAAATACTAAAAACACCAACTCTAATACTAAGTTTTGAGTATCAACATATATGACATATGAGTAGTCGTTATTTTATTGGTAAATGTTTAAAGCATTACCACATCAGTTGACTGCATCTACTAATGAAAATTTGATACTGAATTGATACTCAAAAAGTTGAGATTAAAGTTGATGTCCCAGCACTACTCGTATTTTAATTAGTGTATCACTTAATCTCTTGAAAAGCAGTTTCCTAGGAATATAGACTTGAAGCTTTCTATAGGCTGGTTAATGGGAAAATAGGTGTTTTAGCCGCTTTTCCCTCAGTGGGGCTTGTTTGGTTCCTGTGTCTAGTCCATCCCATTTGGAAATTACTGATTTTAAAATAATATTTGGAACCTTTTTTGAAAATGAAACGTCTTCATATTTAGAAAAAATGATTTTGGAATCTTTTTTTTTTTTTTTTTTTTTTCAAACATGCTTTGCTCTGAAATATTTTTAAATTTTAAATTTTTTCTTTTCTATTCAAGTGAAAAAATTTTTAACACATGTAAGCGTCATTTCGTCAGAGATGAAATGAGTTTCTCTTTTCAAAAAATAAAATTTTCAATGTTAAAAAGCAAACATACGAACCAAAAGGACTCGTTAAAAACAAAAATCAACAGAAGTTAGCAGTCATCGTTAATCAAGTTATGGAGATGCTTTCTCTTCCCGACCTCCATTTCACATTAAGGCAATAAGATGTGTAATGTATTCTAACATTTCATCGTCAAAGTCATGCCTAGTCCTAATTGGATGGCGCTCGGATTAAATATATTTGTTTAATATTTGCATGGTACTAGTTGTTAAGCTTTCTTCTTGACTTCATCAGAAGTTTTTTTAATATTATTCTCCTTCCAGATTGAGAATCTTAACCTAATGCCATAAATCAACTAATATATAACTTCTTAAAGAAATAGCGCTAATTTTTTTTTTCCCAAATAAATTGAAAGAGAGAATAAAAGATATTAAAGATTATATTAGCACATACCAATTAGGTTGACACTTGCTAATAATCTATCAAATTCCCTGTAACAACCCGCCTAGCACAGGCCGTTATCATACATACATACATACATAACGTACTTACTTATATAGCGAAAACAGCGGAAAATTTTTTTCTTTTTATACGGCATGCAACGTATAAACAAATATTTACTAAGGATGTTCGAACATAAAATAATATACGAAAAAAGACAAAACGCGTAGCGGCTTTATTTCCCACATTTCACAGTTCGCCCTGCTATGCTTCTCCATCTTGTATCAACAGTTGCTTGCAGGTTGCTTACCTACAGCATAGATGTAAGACAATGAGCTTTCGCTCAGTAAGTACAACTACTATATACCGTGATACAACACAAACATAACATACGTACATAACATATCATAATATACCATACATAGCATAACTTAACCATAACATAGCTTAATCATGCATGAGCCATTTATGCTTCATTATGCTTTCTTAACTTTCATAACATTCTTCATATCTTATCTTAACTTATCTTACTTATAGGCCCCTTAACATAAGTGTTCGTACCGGACGCGCAACTATGGAGTGGTTGGGATAGCCAGTCTATTTCTAGCTCAAACCATAGTCTAACCCGACCTAACACGGGTCGGTACGACACAGGCAAGCTTGCTTGCCATCTTACTTATTTGTCACGTCATACTTTAATCTTATCCTTATCATAAGAATTTGTGAACATGCTTCGTGATGTCACATATACATACTTCATATCTTCATCATATCATAACTTTAACATAGCATGCATCATGAGCTTATAATCACATCATAACTTAACGTATCCTACATCATATTCTAGCATCACAACACAACATACAACATAACATACAACATAGCATATAACATAGCATACATCGAACATACTTAGGTAAGTATCATAACAAAAGCCTATGCTACAGGTGGAGTTGTACTTACCTTGTCTACTATGTCCAATATACTGCTGCTCCACGTCAAGATACAGTAGCAGACTATCTCCTGCTATAATAAAGGACATAGGTAAGGATCTCTAGTCATAACCGTAAAATGTTGGTGACCTAACCAAAATGCATACATAATCTTAGTTATATGTCCCCTATACATGAAATATCTTATTTGGTTACAATTAAATAACCTTTGAGGTGATAACCTTGGTCAAACTTGGTCAACCAAAGTCAACCTCTAGGTCAACTAAAGTCAACCTTCTATGGGTTGAACTTGGGCTTTGGGGCCAAGCCCAGTAATTTGGGTACCTAGCCCGGTTATCATCTGTTACCGACTTGCTACTTAACTTTGGCTGTAAAAATCCCCCTTTTCCTTTATCTTGGAAAATTTGGTGATTTTAGTTTAAAAATCCTTTGCTTAACTTATAAACATTCATGGTTCTTAAAGTGGGGTCTTATAAAAATTGTTAAGGGCTGAAAACTACCATTGGAATAGTTTTCACAGTCAAAACATTGGGTTTGGTGAAAAATACAGTTTTCTTGAATTGTTTTTAGAAAATCCCGTGCAGGAATTTCCTGTTTCCTGCACAGTTTTTAGAAATTTGTTTCTATTTAAAAATCGAGACTGAATTTGAAAAAGTTGTCTTCACAAAAGTTTTAAATCTCGAAAATCCTACAACTTTCGTGTTTTGAGGAAAACCCAGTTCGGACTCTAACGTGCCCTTATTCCTTGTTGAGCTCACCTGACCGTGCATGAATCCTGGGCACAGTCAGGCTCGGATTTTCATAAAAACCAAGGCCGTTGGAGTCTCATTTTGGAAAACCGTCCATGATTCCCCCTAGAAAAAACCGTTCCCTATAACTTTCATATTTTAAGTTTTCTCAAATTCGGCCTCTAGAGGCTTTAAATTTCACTTTTCAGAAAACTGGCCAGTTTGTACCCGAACTGGCAGTTTTTGTTCTTAAATCCGTTTTTCGTCCTAATACGCACACACTACCTCAACCGACCATAGCGGGAGCCTATAAACACACACGCAGCATTTTCTAACGTCCCAATTTAACATTCATGTGATCCGATCATGTCCATGCAAACCAACAATGAAAATGCATCACCTAGGGTTTGCATGGTTCTAGATTCATTCAAACCATTCCATTCATTCATGCTATATTCTAGCAACCTAACATACTATTCTAAATCATGCTTGAACATATTTGGGGGACATACAACTCATCAAACATCTAGCATGCAACCCTAATGATCAAACAAGCATAAGCATATAGCAAATCAAAGCTCATAAATCAAACCACCCTTAATACCTAATCAAGCACCACACCTAAACTAATCTAGGGCAATGAAATAACTTGAGCTTGTGCTCTTACAATTTTCAACTTGAAATACATATAAATTTCAAATTGAAAATTAATTGAAGAGTTTAGGGCTTTGGAAGAGTTACCTTGATCAAGGCAAGGCTAGGCTTAGGGTTTGGGTCCAAAACTTCTTCCTTCCTCCTCGTTCTCCTTCCACTCGGTTTTCACCCTCCAATGGGTATCGAAAATTTTGTCTCACTTGGTGGTTGAGCCTACCAAATCCGGCCACTCTCCACACTTTCCTTCTTCACTTTTCTCTTCCCCTTTCTTGCTTTCCCACAACCGGCCACTTGGCCAAAATGGGTTTTCAAAAATTTTTCAAACTTTTTTCTTGGCTCTAGGTGAAATCCGACCACCCCCTATGCTTTCCCCCTTAAGTTTTTAATTTTTCTCTCTTCTCTCTATCCTTCCTAATGCTCGGCTTTTTGAGAGGAAAAATGGCCAAAGTTTTGCCAGATTTTTCAAATTTTGGTGAACAAAATGACCACCCTTCATCACCTATTTATAGGTGATGGAAATTCCTTAAAATTGTTAAAAAGCCCTTGAAGAAACACAAAATTGCACAATGGGGGGCATAGGTGGCTGGCCAACACATCAACTAGAACTTTCCATAATTCTTTCCATCCTTTAATTAATTAATTAATTATGATATCATAATTTGAGGATTAGGTGATGTTATCCTCATTAGGGCTTGTTTAGCTCTTTTCTTCAATATGCAGTCCAATTTTGAGCTAACACAGATATTTCTAATACTGTGCTCACTAATACACAGTATCGTTATACCATACTGCAATCCAAAATTCATCTGTGTAAAAATGGACTGTATAAAATTTTTCGTATTTCTTTAAGCCCTTTTACCCTTTATTCCTAACTTGGTGTGCTTGATTTTTCTATGGTGGTTTTAAATTCTATTTATGCTATCTTGTCCGTAAAAACGGTTTTCGCAATATATTTCCATACTGCTTTGCTATAATACTGTATAATCATCTCTTTGACCATTTTAGTTAAACTTTGACTTTCTTGTCTACTTTGACTTTTCTTGGTCAAACTTTGACCAATATAAATCATAGAATTTTTTCATCCCTTTTTGGCTCAAAAGGTTACTTGCTTGTCTAAGCAATCATTTTTTAGTCTTATAAAACCATAAGAACTCACAAAATTTAACAAAAACTCTTAATCGAGCTTTTACATAAATTCCTACATGGCACACATTTAATTCCTTTGAAAGGAAACAATAATATCAAAAAACTAGGTATTACATTCCCAACTCAATGGTAAATAAATAATAGTTGAAAATTATTTTTAATTTTTTTTCTTTTGTAATTTGCTGAATAAAAGTTTTTTCCACAATGATTAGTACTTACCAAATGTACTCATTCATCCAGTAAATACTGATATATAGTTTGTGTTGATGGTATTTTAAATGATTTGGAATCAAAAGTTTTAGTTCCAAACCCTTCAAGCACAATGTTCTCTCACAAATTAATGTCCAAAAACGGTTCAAACCCTCAAACAAACAACAAAACGATTGTCATTAGATTAATATATTCTTTAGCTGGATATATATATATATGTATATATTTGGTGAATAGCTGTAAATGAAATTGACAATATAGATCCTTTTGATTTCAGAACAGAACTGTTCAGTTTGTGAGATTGAGAAGAGGAGAAGGGAGAAGAAGATGATGTAGGAGATGAATCCATGGGAAGTACCACGGAAATAGATGATGTCGAACGCTGATATTTGGGCTTATATATATATATATATATATGAAAATTATAATATATACCATATTTTATAAGCACTTTTAAAGTTATAACATATTTTTTAAAAGATAATAAATTATAACAGATTTTAATGCGTAAGTTCTTGGCTTTTCTAGTAAATCCTTAGATTTTTTTTAGTAAATTCATGAATTTTCTAATAAATAATAAATTTACAAGTAAATAATAGTAGGCCTCTTCTTTTCAACTCGATGACTCATCCGGAAATGACGACCTCCATGAACACCATGGCAAAGATAGTGAGGTCGACCTGGCCTTTTTATGATCAAAACCCTACTGCTCGGTCTAGTGATCGGGCGGCGTGTGAGGTCCGATGATGGGACGATAGTGTAAAGTTTCAGGTTAGAAAGAGGAGGATAAGGAGGAAGGAGAATGAGTACTTGTAATCTTACGTGTGCTCATAAATTTCATCATATCTTAGTATGTTTAAAATTTTATACTATAAATTTACTATTATTCTTCTCAAAAAAATTATTTTTTGACCTTTTGTCCCATATATATTTGAGAAAAGAATTGCACATATATTTGGAAGTAGTTTGTCTCTCTCCTATATATATTTTAGAATTAGGAGTTTCTCCTATAAAATTATAGTTCGTTCCTCTTGGATAATGAAATAGTAAATGCTTATACGTGTAACATTCACGGCACTTATGTACCATTCAAACCTTCATTAAACAACCAGTTATAAGTAAAGCAGGAGTAAAGGAGACACAAAAAACATGGAGATGCAAAATCATAGATACAAAAGTCAGCTCATTTTGTGTTTGGCTTGTGGACATGCATAATGAGCCAAGACATTTCGATAGCTAAAAAAAAACAAAAAAACAAAAAAAAAAAAGTGGTTTGTCCTATGTTTGATCAGAAAGTTTGATTTGAGAACTTGCAAGCTCTTGTTCATCCGTGGTACTGGAAATGTGCTTGTCTGATGCAGTTGAAGTGGATTCATTTGGAACATGAGCTGATTTAGTTGGGGTATCATCAAAGAAGAGTAAATAGTGAATATTGTTTTAGGTGCACCTTGTTTTTGATACTTTGTGCTTTTGATGAACATTATGTACTCTTTGTTGGTTGAGAGACTCTCTTGAGCATTCTTAATTACCTAGCACATAAAAGAACGTAACAAGGATCATTTGTTTAGTTGCATATAATGGGCCTTTTAGTATGTAATACAAACAATTAAATTTTACCAAATCTAAAACCGTTAGTAGCCCAGTTTGAAGAGCATTATAAAGATTTATATTTACCACAAAACAAACAATGTTTGACCAAAACACTAAAGAGTATAATTAATGAATCATGACTCTATATTTGATTTAAGTGATATAGTTATCTTAATTTTGAGACATAATCATTAGGTTAGATGTCATATGATAAAGAAAATTAAAAGATGGTACCTCAGAAGTGTTATTCATTAGATCATTTGCTGAACAACAGAGAAGTTTTTCTGCAGTGTCACCAAGTAAAGTTGCTGGTAATGAGCCAGAATTATCTGTTAGTTCGACTTGAAGGCGATATCTGTGAGTTTTCAAAAGAAATGGTTAAGTAATAAGTACAATGATTAGTTAAAAATTAAGAACTAAAAATTGTCTTTTTCACCTTGGTGTTCCAATTGCCTCCTTTTCGTTGCAGAAGAGGCATTCGAAGCTTTCATTGTTAGAAGCACCTGTGATTTTGTGACATTTGTTGCAAGCTATGTACCAGAATTGTCGTGCCAAATTTGTGATTGAGATGATTGCTTTCAGCCAAAAGCTTGTTTGCTTGGTAAAGATGGTTAGTGAGTTTTAGGAAAATTGTCAGAACAGAAATTTTCTATAAAATAAAGTTCAAGTTTTGGTGTATTACCATTTCTGGTAGACTCGAAATGCTGCTAATTTCTAAGATATCATTAGTTGAAGGACTTGCTAAGGTAAATGAGGAGCTTAAGTATGACTTTCCAGCGATGATTTGATCAAGGGTTGCTTTGTTTTCTCTTGCCCTGTGAATTAGATGTCAAAACATGAACATTAATTGATTGGTAATATGCATTAAAATGAGTTTGATAGAAGCATTGAATGAATAAATGCAAAATATAAAGAGAGAATGATTTGTAAATAAGATGATACCAAATACTTAAGGATTCAGCTTAATGTTTGGATTTATCATGAAGGTGGATGATGGCTTTGTAGAAAGAGATAAACCTACGTTGAAATAAATATGTTCGTTGATTAAATGATAGATAACTACGTATGTATACTTATATGCATAGTAATCAAAACAAATTGAGCTTAAAAAAAAAAAAAAAGAAAAGAAAAGGATTTTTTTACCTTTGTATGGTACAACTTTCAACCCTTTGCAATGATAATTGGTTTGGTGCGTAGAGTTTGCATAATAGCAAGACATTTCATTTTGCACAAAATGGTCCCACATAGTTAGAATTATTGGGTGTCCATCTGAAAAAATAAATAGTAATAATAAGTGGGTCTGGTGTAATGATTCTAATTATTGATAAATGTACATGGGTTGTGATAGACGATAGCGTTTCCCTTGATCAATGATGATCCTTCCTGAAGTGTTTGTTGTCCATTCCATGAGTGCTTTTCTTTCACAAGAAGGTTATCTATCGCTACGCCGATGACATCTATTGAAGAAATATGTGATATACATAAAAAATAAAAATAAAATAAAATAAAAAACCAATGTGTGATATAAATGTTTTGATCATACTTTGTTTTATGAAGCTAATACAAGTAATAATCTAAAATCTCACCGATTGGATGTTGATCGGATTTTCCCAGGTGCTTTTGAAGTTCCGATAATGGAGTAAGACTAATTTTTGGTGTGATTTTTTCATGCACCTCCCTCACTGGTTTCACCAATGTATATTTGTTGATGATCCATTGATATTCATTCTCAACAGTGCGGTACATAATTTTTAACCTGTTAAGTATCAATAGCATGTGCAATTTGTTAACTAGAATCAAATTATGCACAAATCATTTTAATGTTTACTTTGTCAATAGATAGATACAGTTGCTCTTACCAATTTCAAAAGTAGAAAAAGAATTTATTTGGTTCTTTCCTTTATCATTTCTTGTTGATAACAGAAGCTGACAATTTCTGTCTTCTGAGAAAATGACTACAATTAAAAAAATAGGAGTGAGAAAAATGATAAAAGTTTATAGATACTAATAATTACATTGGGTAATTTGTATTCTTTCACATATCCTGATTCCCGGCACTCGATAAACTGGATCAGTGTGTTGTTTCCATTGAGCATCATCATTGATAACTGGTTTTAATTTTGCATAATTTTGTTTTCTACGTGCACTTATATTTTCTTTATTTTTCTAATATTGTTCTTTCCAATACTTTCTTTTCTTTTGTTTCTGTTCATCTGATAGACAAAATTTTCTTTTCCTATGTTGTTTTTCTTGTTCTAGTCTTACTTTCTGTTTCTCTTTATCAGTAAGAACCTTTTGTTTTTTCTTTTCTCTTAGATTTTTTTTATCTTTTTCACTCTGTCTTTTATGGTGAACTTCAACAAGATTGGCTGTTGCACGAGTACCTGAATTAGACAAGTGAAAAAAATAAAAAATAAAAAAAAGTAATATTTAGCTGCTAATAAGAAAGAAAAATTTATACTTCATTAAAAAGAAGATCCCTTGTCTACCAATGATAGGTACCTTCACTTCCTTGAACTTTGAAATTTTGTCCATTTAGGAATAATCTCCTCTAAAACCAACTCCTGTGCATATAAAACAGAATTAGCTGTTAAAAAAACCGAGAGAGGGAGATATCATAACTCCCAAAACAAAGAAACCTGTTTTAACAATGGAGTTCATTCACATGTGAAGAAAAGAAAACAATACCAAATGTCGAAACACAAATGAAAACGAACGCAAAAGCATCCTAACCATACAATGAATGCATAAACAGTTTTCTTTATGGTTATTGGCATTTGACATAAGGGGTCAATTGAATTAACAAAACTAAACCACTAAGACAAGTAAGACAAATGACAGCCTTTTTGCTGAAGTAGCTCTTGCCTATCAAGTTTTTCCACCGAGCTTTTATCTCATGTTATGTTCGTTGACTTCCCCATTGCCGATTGGGTAACAACGACACTCCTATATGGATGAGAAGAAAACCACGTGTCTAACAATGACACTCCAACAAGCTATGATCACAACAAGATTAATCATATCCTTTTCATTCAATTTATCACTCATGCCAAAGAGGATAACAAGCGCGTCATTTTCATCAATGTTACAAACACAGACAAGGACATTCTTATGATTCACTGCTCTGTAAATTAAGTTTTTATAGCAAAAAGAAAATCTTTAGTTTCATAAATTAACCTACAAAGACTAAGGCCAAGCCGTGATAAAAAAGATACTAAATTATCACAATTTACAACACAACAGAATTATACGCAAAAACAAACGCATGTGAATTTATACAGTTTTCCTACCTTGCCACAAGGTGATGTGCTTCCAATGCGAATAAATAGTCACCAATCCAATGGTATTTAACATCCAAAAAACCGTGAAATAAAATGTGTGCCAAAGACAGCATTGTGACAACGAAACAACACCCCAAATACACCAAGAATACTAACTTAAATTCACAAAAGTTGTTATAGGCTCTGTCGATCACAGTTTTCCATTGTCCATAACCATTCCTTTTCACATCGTGCAACATTCTATTTAGAATAGAAGAAGAAAGAAGAGAGAAAGAAAGAAAGAAAAAAAAATCAAAGAAACTTTTCAAACTTTATCTACAACGTCTGAAAAAGTGAGTTGAAAATGCAAACTGATACATAAAAATGGCACATGTGTGCAATTGTATTCAATGGTTCAAAACTTACCTTCTTCTTTATCTTTCCAAGTATCAAAAGAAAGTAAAACAAGGTCACTAAAGTTTAAATTTTCAAAGGAAAAAGCAAACTTTTATCAAAATTTCAGTTACTAGAAACTGTAACTGGAACATAATTGGCGTTTATTTCTTCAAGAATGAAATCAAGTGGAAAAAAATAAATTAATTAATCAAATAATTAAGCAAGATTACAAATTTGCATCTATAAATTGAACAGAAAACTTCACAAAAATCAAATCTAAAGCACATATACTTCAAAATATAATCCTCGCATGAATTCATATTTTATTATCAGGTGCTTGACAAACTAAATAAGGCGGTATAAAACCAGAATCCCGTAATCACGTTACTAAAAACCACTTAATTCATTCTCGTTCCCCACATTTTCCAATCAACCAAACAGAACAGAGCATCATTCAACCTCATCGACCTTGAGTGCTCAGATCGTGCTAACCACACAGTTTCTCATTCGTTTTTTTTTTTTTTTTTAATAATAAAATCAGCCAAAACGAGCAAAACCCAGATCAAATTTCTCGATCAAATTTAAGAATTCCGTGTATTAGTTAACGACAAAAAAAAAAAAAAATTGAGATAATAGGAAAATGGGATTTGGGGTTTGATGGGTTGGAAAAAGAAACGAAGAGGGTAGGGAGAAAGAGAAGCAAACAAGAAGTTGGAACGAAGAGGAACACACAGGTTGGAACGAAGAGGTTTGAAGGTTTGACATCTGCACTTACCCAAGAGCTGAAGCAAACAAGGATTAAGTTATACATTCCATTTTCAACACCTTGGCAGCAGTCGGATCTCGTAATTTATCCCCGCCCTTTTTTTTTTTTTTTTTCTTTTGTGACCTTAAAGCACTAACAGCTTGGTGTCTACCTTCATCGTAATTCGCATATTGCTGATCTTCATGAAAAATACTAATACTTTGGAATAAGTATCTCATTCACAAAATACGCCCAATTCATACGCTGTGTTGCTTTCAGTAGTCAATACTAAAGACTTCCAACTCAACTATCAAAAAAAAAAAAAAAAAAAGGACTTCTAAGTCACAACAACTTCTATGCCGCCACTGGAAGAGAGAGCATCATGTCCAATAAATTACTTTGGCAACAATGACTGCTGAGAGCTGAATTATTCTGATTTTTGTTTTTCTACAATCCATTGAAAGAAAAGCGGATAAAAATCAACAAATAGCGTATAAAGATATAAAAAATTTCGTTTTATCGACCAAAATAGTATAGAATTTTTTCTTTTTATTCTAGAATATAAAAACTTTGATCATTCATGTTCCCGTAGAAATTAAACTTTAGATCCGTTATTGTCAATAATAGATAAAATTAAGATGAAAAAATACTATTTATAATTGAAATTAAGTTAAAATATCAAATAAAGTAAAAAAAAATGAAAACAGACCGTGAATTAAAAAAAAAAATGATAGCAGATGGTGAATTAAAAAAAAAAAAATTATGCCACACTGCTCCCTTTACGTGAACTTTACTTTCCTGTCGGAGGTTTTTCTTTTTTATTTTTTTTATTTTTTTAATACTATTATTGTTTTTCTATTCTTAAACCTAGACTATAGGCGTGTCAGTATTTCTCCTAGCTAGTTTACCCCTCGTTTGGTTTCATCAATTGTTTGGAGGAGAAGTTCGGACTCAAATTTTTGAGTCCAAACTCAACTTAAGGCATTTGGCTCTTGACTTCATCTTGAACTTTCATGTGAACCGTTATACAGTAATGGGAGATGGGGTTACTGTTGCACTGCCCACCCACGTGAATTGATTCCCCACCTCGGGAGCCCCACGAGCCACTGCACCCACCCACCGTGCCTGTAACCAACCCAGGCTTTTACTCCACTCTTACTTCACTCTGTCACTCAAAACCGGCATTGTTACCATTTGAAGCTCTAGCTCTTCACTCTTTCTTCTTCTTTGGAGTTCATCAACTGTGAGCCTGCCGGATCTCCCTGCTGAGCCACTGCTGTCTTCCTTCTGAGCAAATCACGGCCGCCCGATCCCGTTGACCGGCCGAATGACGAACCTCCATGTGTAAGCAGCCTTGGCTTCCCTTCCACGCTTCCCTTTACTTCCAGATCTCTTTGTGAGTTAATATACCTACTTTGTTTGGTTCTCTCTCTAGTTTCTCTCTCCCGTTGTTGGTTTGATTATGGATCTTCCTTTATAAATACTGAGTTTTGGTGGTGAATGGTGATTTTCTCGTCTTCAGAGTCTTTGCAAATTCTAGGGAACCAAACAGAAAAATGGAGACAAACTACACCCAGAAGAAAAAGCGAATCGAAGACGTCGTGGGGTAGAGATGAAAAAAAAAAAAAAAAAAAAAAAACCGGATTGGGACAGAG
>JAFMPE010148031.1:0-15622 GCA_024759925.1 Ficus religiosa
TTGATTTTGTCGGTGCAAGAATGTAGGCCGTAGCCATGCTGAAATCCAGCACAGCTATAAGTTTGTCAAAATTTTGCAATGTAGGCCGTAGCCATGCTGAAATCCAGCACAGCTATAAGTTTGTCAAAATTTTGCTCAATACTTTTTCTTTATGTTTGAGGACAGCTGAGGCTAACACTAAACTTGGCAGGAATTTTGAAGAGGTTGCGAAAGCCGGTGATGTTTACACAGCAGAAACAACATCCAAAAATGTAGAGGCATTGCTATCCCGGATGCATGATCTCTCTTTTATGCTTAGAGCAATCTTTCAATCCCTTCCGCGCAAGAAGGAATTCAAAGTCTAAGGGTCCGTTTGGTGAAATCGTTTGAGCTGAAATTTTTAAGTTTGAGTTGGTTGACTTTTTAAAAACTAGTTATAATTTTTGTTGACTTTTCAGAAAAAGACAAAAACTGAGATGAAAAAGTATAGTTTAGCTTGAGTTGAACCGTTTCATCAAACAAGCCATAAGGATTGATACCCTATTGTTCTCTCTCTAATAATCATTATGTAAGGTTAGTTCTCTATATGCTTTCATTTGTTACTTTACACGAAATTTTGCCATGTGAGAGTTGCCATGAAGGAGCTTGTTTTGCTCCCGTTGCATCCCCAAAATCAATCATATATTATGGTTTATTGTAGCTTGTTTCGAGAAGAAAAGAGTGGGAGGGCGAAGAGTGAGGAGAGTAGTAAAATGAATTTTTGGCCTATGGTTGTTTAGTAGGAGAAAAAAGAATATGGAATGAAAGAAATCCGTACCATGAAGAGAATCCGTTAGGCTCGTATTTAAAATTCATACTTTGAAAAGGGTTATAGAGCCGTTAAATTGAACTGCAAAGAGAACTTAAAATAAGTTCCATAAAAGCGTAAACAAGAGTGCTAAACGGCTTGAGTCTTGACATCTCAAGAAATAAGACTAAGATAGACGACCGGTCCGCCGACACAAATGGAGAAAGTAGTAAAGTTAAAAGTTTGGGTGGTTCCAAGGCGGCGCCAGAGACCCCATGACTGCTTTCCCTTTGAATCTGATGCAGCGCCTGAATTGCTGCGGAGGTGGTGGTTGTACTTTGGAGCGATGTCCAGTAGTGATATTGTGAACCAATGTTTGCAGCTTCATCAAGGCTGGTGGGTCATCCTGCAAATCAGAAAAACAATGATCAGAGCAATAGACCATGCACCATATAATCTCAAGTAGTTTTGAATTTAATTTCTTAGTATTTTTACAAGAATTCCACAGCATGATATGTTTATAAATCCTTTCAATAGGGCATTATTTTAAATCGTCTCATCTGTCTTCACTTTAAATTATGTAGTGTGCATAAATTGTAATCTCAAGTGGTTTTGAGTTTAATTTATTAAACAAGAGCCTCAATATATTAAAAAATCATTTTAATAGGGTGCTAATGAAGGAGATAAAATAAGAAGGGAGTGGTAAGATAACTGGGTGAGAGAAATGAAGGAGGGAAATGTTATTTCTCTTATTATTATATTTGATATACAATCCCTTCAATACTATTTCTAATTTAGAAGAGATCAAAATATTCTAATTTAGAAGAGATCAAAATAAGAGTGTTTTGAAGGATTTAGAATTCCTTTCCTAATCACTTCCTTCCTATTTTCTCTCTAACCAAACAATCATAAATGTCAAAATCCTTTCACTAGTTCCCTCATTCCTCTCATTCCCTCCACTTTTCTCTCCTACCAAACACACTCTTAGTTTTTGCATATATATATATATATATATATATATATTTTTTTTTTTTTCACTCTGATTGGATTTTAATAAGATATTATGTTTATAACGATGCACTACCAGCCTGGTACCGACTACACCATTGTAAAAAATTCCTTTTCTTTTTTTTTTTTTTTGCCTAAATGGTCCCTAAACTATTGAAGATGTGACGATTTGGTCTTTGATTTTTTTTTTTAAATTTTGACCGAGATAGCCCTAAACTCTCTAATTTTGACTGAGATAGTCCTTTCCGTCCATGTCTGTTAAATTTCTAACGGAAAAAGGTCATGTGTCCCATCACACGAGTTAAATCAACTATTAAAAGATGAAAATATTCTTATTTTTTTATATTAAAAAAAACCCAATACACATTTAAAAAAATAAAAAGGAGACAAAGAGAGAGAGCTCAACCTAGCCCCCCCGTTGTCTTCTCCGTCGCCAGCCCCCCTCCCCCGCCTCCACTAGCAAGCTCCCCCCCCCCCTCCCTTGTCCTCGCCGAGCCAGGTGGCCCACCCCCCAAACCTAGGCTTGCTAAGGGCCCACCGCTGTCCAAATGCTGTCCTACCCCCCCAGCCCCCGCGATATGGGCTTTTTATTCGAGGGTAGGATATGGAGAGAGAGAGAGAGAGAGAGACGAGAGATAATATTTTTTTAATTTTAATTATTATTAAATTAGTAAAATTAATACCTTTTTAAATTAGGTCATATGTATTGTACATGACTCATTCCCGTTAGAAATTTAACGGACTTGGATGAAAAGGATTATCTCAGCCAAAATTAGAGAGTTTAGGACTATTTTGGCCAAAATTAAAAAAACAGGAACCAAATCGTCATCTCTTTAATAGTTTAGGGACCATTTAGGCTAATTACTATTTTTTTTAATACTAAAGTTTGAATAAATTTCCCTTGATGATAGTTGGGTAGTTTTCATTATTATTATTTTTTTTTCCAAATTTTGTTATTATTTTTCCTAATTTTGTTATTATTTTTCTTCTATACATAATCACATTTTAATAAATGGGTTTAAACATAATCAACTTTGGAATTCAGACGTAAATATTAATTTGATGTATTGAAAATTGCCCAATCTTCTCTCCCGTGTTCTTCTTTCTCTAAACCCACTTCTACAATTTCTCTCTCTCCCCCGATTCCTTTTCTTCCCTATAAAGCTCTAACTGCCAAAAAGCATATACTTTTGGATCGA
Organism: Ficus religiosa; assembly: GCA_024759925.1. Classification (NCBI taxonomy): domain Eukaryota; kingdom Viridiplantae; phylum Streptophyta; class Magnoliopsida; order Rosales; family Moraceae; genus Ficus; species Ficus religiosa. Next base: position 2,974 of record JAFMPE010148031.1, read on the forward strand.
GCCAAAGAACGTCTAATAATTTACACCTCTAAGGAATTCAACTACCAAGCAAAATTTAAAGCTGATTATCAAAATCTAACTTGAAAAAGGGCAAATTAAAAGTAGCAATTTGGTTGGAAATTAACTTTAGCCCAAAAAGTTACTGATAATAAGCTTTTGAAGAACATACCTGAAGTTGCTCAAGAAAAGTGGCATCTCTGAGTTTTAACGGGAGGGACCAAAGTAAACCATCACATGCCCTATACAAATGAAAAATTTTACGCTAAAATTATACTATAATTAAGCAAATGCAGTAACTAATACAACTTAATTACTAAACCATACATAAAATTTGTGTTAAAAATGCTTATAACCTGGGATTCTCAGAGAGCTTAACATAGCAATAAATGATATGTTTCAGTAAACGCTGGGAGGGTTGAGAGACTAGTTCTTCAACTCTTTTTTCTAAAACTCGGGTTATCAAGTAAAACCTTTGAGCAGAAGCACAGCAGTACACTTGACCCATTTCCCCGATCGTTAGTAGTCTTTCTAGAATAAACGCAGCCACCTTCACAGTGATCACACATTTAGTTTTGAGATTTTTTTTTTCCTAACTAGTGAATATTTGAAGAGAAAGAAAACCAGAAGAAAAAAAGAGCTTACTAGAACGTTAAGATGTTCAAGTGAGTACTTTTAATACTTAACTACTTAGGTGGGAGCTTCTTTGTTATATGCGTTTAGAGCATCTTTAATGGAGTGCCGAATAGATGTGTCAATGATAAATTCTTTATAATTGGATGAAAAATTGCATGCTCTTCAATAGAGTGCTAGCTTTGATGATAAATTTGACAAATACTATTTCTAGTGGCAAATTTGTTATAAAAAATGTTAAATTCAGCATTTGATTGCTTGTATATACTTTTCCACCTGATTATTACGAGTTATCAGTTTTAAATTATTAACTACTGAAACTTTATTTTCACAAATTCCATAGGTTAATGATATGATAGAAGGTAGATATAGCATTAAATATATATATATATATATATATTACATTGGATCACAAAGTCTCAAATATGCTATTATTCACATTATTTTGTACGCAAATATAATATTAGCATTAGCACATCTCCAATCGTCTTACACCTAAGAATTTTTCTGCAAAAATCTTCAAAATAGAACACTATACCCAACTCAGGATTACTCTCATCCATTATAAAATTCTAATCTAAGTGGCGATCTAATCAATCAAGTTGAAGTTTCTAATTATACCATAATCTTAAATATGTATTATATATCCGTCGAAAATATATTTAGCATGAGCCATGAATTAAATCAGTACGTCTAAGTTTGGAAACTGTTAAAAAGTTCTAGAAACTTACTGTCTTTGCCAAGAGATTGCCCACCTCCAAGCAACGTAGAATTTTAGAAACAATGTCACCCTCAAGAAGGATGTTCACGACATCTTCATTATCTTCCTGAAAAAAAATTAGAGGTTGAACTAGAAACTTCAATTACTATATCAAATCTTCCTAACAAAAATCTAGACCCTCATTTGGATCATATGGCTCTAAAAAGTAAATTTAAATTCTAACAAAAAAAAAAAAAAAAAAACAAGAAAAAACTTTTTGAGTGTGGTACGAGAGAAAATTGGAAGGAAGGAGAAGGGTGGAGGGATTAGTGGAATGATTTTGACATTTAGGGTTATTTGGTACGAGAGAAAGAAGAAAATAATGGGTTAGAGTAGGAATCCCAAATCCTTATAAATACCCCAATTTTGATATCTCCTAAACTAGAGAGATTATTTGAAGGTTTAATATCAAACAACATAACAGAAAAGACATCTCCCTCCTTTCTCATTTCACTCGCCTTGGTATTCTACCACTCCCTCTTTCTTATTTTCTTTCCTTCCCATCAAACATACCTGTTGAGTATTGATTAAGAAAAAAAATAAAGTCTTAAAATGGTGATCTCAACAGGAAGACATGAAAGTATGAGAAAGATAAGCGAACATGAAAGACATGAAAGTTAACCGAGATCAGCTGTACCTTGAGTAAGGCACCAATAACGCCTAAGGCGGTCAACCTAAGGAACTCATGAGGCCTTTCCAGGCTTGTAGTGTTAATGAAAGGGTACAGATATTCCAGAATATTAGCTGCAACAAATTAAATTTGATCAAAGCATTGAGGAAAAATATATCAGAAAAAAGATCAGGAAATATAATAGGAAAAAGTATAAACTAGATGTTGAAAACCAATTATATATTATTGGGAACTATTTTTTTCAAATAATGCTTAGGCAGATCTAACACTAATATATTACTCTCTCTTTTTGTTTACTTATACGCATATGAAGACCAATTAGGAAAATTAAACATCTGGAATTGATAATTCTATTCAAAAGAGTTTTATTGTAAAAATTTAAATATTAAAAAACATTTACCGCTGAGAAACCACTCCTTCGTGTTTGGATGAGAAGCTACAGACTGCAAGGAAAAAGAGTACATTTGTCATTTAACTGTTTAATCAGTGCTAACTAAACACCACACAATATTGTGTTAGGGACATAAACTCTAATATCAATTTTTGAGTACCAACTCACGACTCATGTGGCGGAGTCGTTATTTTTTTATTGTAGATACGGTCTAGCATATGATAATCCTTTAAACATTTACTAATTAAATAACGATGACTCACATATCATATATAGGTTGTTACTCAAAAGTTCAAATTGAAATTGATGTCCCTAACATTTTTCGTTTAGAATTTAACCTGAAGCAAAGCGAGGGCATTGCAGACTCGGTTTGACACTTTGTCAGTAAGGTTTGGAGTTGAAAGAAAGTAGTAGGCTTGCATAATTTCCTGTACACGATGTAGCATTTTAATTAGCACTTTTAAGAAAATATGTCATGACTAGAAAAGTGTTTAGAAAGTAAAGCCAAATGAGAGCTGTATCATTTACCTTGAGGAGTGCAAATACTGTTCCTTTGCCATCCCACAACATTTGGCCCATATTTTCATGACTTGTCCTAACCTGGGAAAACATTAATGTTTGGAATGAAAGCTCGTCTGAAGATCATTTGACTAAGAACTAATGCAACTAATTAAGTAAACAATCACTTGAAAGATCGATAAGGAGTACTAAATATTAATTCATTGGTATTAATAAACAAATTTTCTAGACAGGTATGTATTAACTTTAGCAACTAATTAAGTAAAAAATCATTTATGAACACCTTTTCTTGTATCTTCACCGCGTTGTAAAGGCTCGTAACATCGGATGAGGGAAAAGGTATTTATTTGGAAATTATTGGAGCCTGTTTAGGATAGCTTTTAGAATTTGTCTGGGCAAAAAACACTTTAGAAATGAATGACAGAAATTATGATAGGTCCGCATGACTTTTCTTGAAAAGGCTTCTGTTGAAGCGCTAGAAGTTGTGTTTGAGTTTTCTGGAGTTTTAAATAAATTCTTATATTTGTTTCAGTGCTATTTTTTTTTAAATAAACAAGAAAATAGTTATTATAGCATAAGAAAAATCGTTTAAAAAATATTATCCACACGGGTAACTCAAAAAAAAAAAAAAAAATCGGGTGGTACAACAGACATAACCCTCGACTAAGATGATTCCATCAATAACATCTGATAAAGCTCAATGAGGAGGACAAAAGCCGAGACTCAGTGATGGAAAAATTCCTTGAATTTCTCGATAATCCTATAATCGAGCATGTACAAGCTCTTAAAAAAAAAAATTTATAATCAATGGAATATTTCGATCGATCTAGAGACAATCACTTACAGCACAAAGGCTGCAACAAACTCCGTTTAGTCATAAAATTAACAAAACCAATTAACAGATACCCTCTTATATTTGAGAACTTTCACGCCATAAGAAAATGAGTAGCACAAATAAAATCATTGAAAAGTTTCGCGCCACAAGAAAATAAGTAACACAAAGAAAATCTTTACTACTATGTATGTCTTAAAATTTCTAAATTAACCAAAAGTAACATATAATGTTAGGACATCTAATTATGTCCTACCAAACCTTATATTTGTAAACTTTCACGCCACAAGAAAATGAGCGATAAAAAGAGAATATTTGAAATTTTACGCCACAACAAAATAAGCGGTAAAAAGAGAATATTTGAAATTTTACGCCACAACAAAATAAGCGGTAAAAAGTGAATCTTTGAAATTTTACGCCAACACAAAGAAAATCGTTACTATATATATCTTAAAATATGCTATATTAGCCAAACGGTAAATTAATGTTAGGACATCTAGTTACGCCCTACTAAGCCTTAGATGTGAAAAACTTTCGTGCCACAAGAAAATGAGCGGCACATAGAAAATCTTTACTATATATGTCTTCAAAAATTATTCTAAAAAATATATTAGCCAAAACAAGAACTAAAATGTTGAGCAGCATATTTGAAAACTTTCGCGCCACAAGAAAATATGCAAGGGAATGAAAATCTCTAATAGATATGAGAAAATTTACAAGAAAATCAACACAATCCTATTCAGGGTGAAAGAGATTAAATCAAGGCCACATCAAATTCCTATGGCAAATTTCCTCACCGATGTAAAATCACATAAGGGTTTGCTTGATTAAAAAAAAAAAAAATTGGAAAATTTAAACCCAGAAAGGAAATTGAAAAGGAAAAACGGAAATCCTAGTTTTGTTTTGAAGAAACTCGAGGTGAATTAAGCCATGGAATGATCCTGGATAGATGCTTTACATTTTCTCACCAACCAAACAAGAGCAAGAAAAGAAAAAGGAAGATAAAAGCACATATACGTTATACCTTGCACAGCAGAAGAAGTGCAACTTCTCTCTTTGAATCATCAGTAAGTGAGGCGATCAACTTCTCCGCAAAAAGCGATGTTGTCGGAGGTTGTTGTTCTGGTGGTGATGGTGGTGGTGGACTGTTGCTTTTAAAGGGTAGTCCTAATCTCACTAATCTGGACCTAGCAGCACTCGGACCAGAAGTACTCGCTTCACTGCTACTACTTCCCACGGACAGATTTTTCATCAGATGCTCAAGGTTGGCCATTCTTCGGACCCAAAAAAAAAAAAAAAAAAAAAAAAAAAACTAATAAACACAGAAAAAACCAAACAAATTAGCCAAGACAAAAGATTCTCTTTCTCTCTCTCTCTCTCTTTTTCTCTCTCTAGTGGGAAAGAGTGTGGACGAAATGCATGGATTTTGAATAAGTGGGAAAATAGTCTAGTTTTGGACAAGAAACTGACGACTACATAAAGATCAATATCTGTTTTAGAAGAGAAAAAGCTTGGTTGTGATCGGATTCTGGGTTAATGGAAGGCTAAAGGAGGATAATGGGGATTATTATGTGGGTTTTCATTTCTGGAGGAATATCTCAGTGGTAGAGGGGTAATTCTCACCCAATTTATATAGGCCTATATTTTCTTCTTCACTAATTGCTTGTCATATTTGTTCTCAATAGCAGTTATAATTAACCCTGTCATAACTTGCAATTTTTTTTTCCCTCTCAAATATGGGCAAATAAGGATATATGCAGTAATTTTTTCCGTCTTAATTTGGAGTGGAGATTCGATCTCTCCCTTTATAGTAATATAACACAAGACTGTATTTGTAACCATATATCCATTTATTACAATTTTGATACCTTTACCCTATTGAAAATATTATTATTTAATTTGACTGTGCTGTGTGCGGTTATTTTCTTTCTCATTAAATCATATGATTTTTTTTTTCTTCAAGTGCTACATTATTAACAAAGCTTGTCATACACTTTCATGTAATTATTTTCATTTTAAATTTAGGACGAAAAGATTCGAATTTAACACTTCAATTTCGAATAAGTGTAAGATTATCGTTAAATTAAATATGTATTTCAGTATATTGTTTTGTTGCAAATTTATTTTTGTGATATTTATTTTTGACCCTTCCAAAGTAATTTATTTTTCCCAGAGGAGGGAGTTGATAAGCAGCATCTTGCCATGTGCTTTCAAGAACTCCTCAGTTTAAAACGGGTTCAGCTCCATTTAAATTAATTGGAAAAGTGAGAGAAAAAAAAAAAAAATACAGAAACAAACTTGGATACTAATTTATGACCTCACATGAGATATAATCCTCCTGTTTTGGAATTTTGTTAAAGGGTAATTATGTTTTCAAGAGAGAGAAATAGATGTAATGAAGTGTAAGTTTTATCATTAATGAGTTACTAATGAAGAATTTTCCTTCCTGTTCTTTCAAATGAAGAATTTGTAAATCCCGTTTGGTATCTTATTTCAAACCTTTTTTTTTTCTTTTCTTTTATATAATGTTTTTCTTCTTGAAATTTAAATTTATTATTTTAATTTAAGTATGAATTTATATCTAAACGGACCTTTATTTTTTGTTTTTGGCATTTTTGTTTGTTCCTGTCCACCAATGAAATGGTTGATGATTTCAGCGCCAAACGAATTCTACGTGCAAGTCGAATCCGAGTTTTAAACGAAAGTGGGGAAAACGAAAAAAAAAAAAAAAAAAAAAAACGTAAAATGAATTGGTTCGAAAATTCCATGTGGCAACATGCTGTGTAAGTCAACTATGCCTTTTGTCATATACACAACGGTAACGTGGCGAGTTTTATACTCTTTTTCTGAGAATACCATGACGATAGTAACTCAAAGTGGGTCCTGTGTCCAAAAAAAAAATAGCCTTCTACTTATCCAAAAAAAAAAAAAAAAAAAAGGGCCTAAATGATCCCTGTATTTTTTTAAATGTGACGATTTGATCCTTGTTTTTTAATTTTAGTCAAGAAAATTGTAAATTCTCTAAAAATTAGCAATTTAAGTCATTTCCGTTCAAAACCGTTAAGTTTTTAACATGACTCATCATATGATCTCAATTAACTATCAAAAGACAAAAATAACTTTATTAAAACAACACCTCACACTAACAACATTAAAAAAAAAAATATATATATATATATAAATGCAAACCCAAAATTCAAACCCTAAGAATTACAATACCTGCATCAAAATCCATTCAAATCACCAACTAATTACAAAACAACAAACCCAAAATTCAAACCCTAAAAATTTGCAATACCTGCATCAAAATCCAATCAAATTACCAACTAATCACAAAACAATCTACCGAAGTAATCCCCAATGCCAGCCCTAGACCATTTGAACCGCCACGAATGCCTCGCTACCATAGACCCATAAGCGTCGCATTGCTGTAGACCTCGCGAACATCCCCCTCACCGCTCTAGACCCATGAATTGTAGCATCACTCGAGCCGCCCCATGCCCACAAATGTTGCGCCGCTCCAGACGTCGCGAACGTCCGTCTCGCTGCCCCAGACATCATTAATGTCTTTCTTGCCGCCCTAGAGGTCGCAAATGTTCGTCTTGCCACCCTAGCCCCAAGAATGCTGAGCTGCCCTAGACGTCGCGAACCATCTGTCTTGCTGTCCTAGCCCTATGAACGCCTCGCAACTCTTGACCTCACCAAAGTCCGATCTCTCTCGGTTTTTTCAATATGTGTTTTTGCTACTTAGATCCAAAAGCAACTCACAAAGATTCAAAAGTTGAATATGCTTGTGAGATAAGAATCGAGGGGAGGAAATGAAGAGAGAGAGACAGGAAAGGGGAGAGAGAGAGAGAGAAAGGAGACATAGAAGAATTCTATTCTTTTAAATAAATTTTTTTATTTTTTTAATTAATTAAAAAATTGAGCACATGCTTTGCGCATGACTCATTCTATTAAAAACTTAACAGTTTTGGATGGAAATAACTGAAATTGCCAGCATTTAGAGAGTTTAGGGTCTTTTAGGCCACAATTAAAAAAACAAGGATCAAATCATCACCTTCAAAAGAATTCAGGGACCATTTAGGTCAATTACTTAAAAAAAAAAAAAAAAGGAAGTTAGAAAACTTTGAGAGTTCCTTTTTCCCCCCGGGGGGGACAAGAGGCCAAAAAACAAGGGCAAAAGCGTTATTTCCTTTTGAAAAAAAGTAATAAAAAAAGAAATGGAGGGGGAAAAAAAAAAAAACCAATGTTGTTACTGCTTCACATCAAGACATTCCATCCATTTTCTTCCTTTTTACTTTTACTTTTTTACTCTTATATCAACCAATGTTTTTTTAAAGAAAAAAAAAAGTTTATGTAAAAAAAAGTATAGAAATAATATTAAATTTAGTGGGATCTATTGTGTGTGTGTGTGTGTGTGTGTGTGTGTGTACGTACACTGAATTTCGAGAGAAAACTAGAGTTGGACTGTTATTTGTTCTACCATACGAGAACTGACATGCAGCATCGACGATAAAATAAGTACAATTTGTAAGTTCTAAATGGGAAATTGAGTGAAAATGACTACACTATCCGGTTCATGAGCCTAAGGATATATCTAATAGCAACTAAAAAAGAAAATGAGATAGCTAGCTAGGTGCTGTTTGTTAAAAAGGAAGAGAAACAAGTTCTTGTGCGTGATTCTCAATTTAAATCAATGTAATTTCTTTCTTTCTTTATTTCTTTCTTTTTTTTTTTTTTTTAAGACTATTCATTTAATGTATGCTAATGCTACATTTATTTAAAAAAAAAAAAAATCTTACTTCATACTCATACATATATTTTAAAAATAATACTATTTTTACTTTTTATTGTTATTATTAAGCTTTAAAACTTCACTAGTAAATTTAGATTTGACGACGGTTATTAGATAAATAAGACGGCAAAAGTTGTTAATGTGAAAACTTTATACAAAGGTTTTTACCAAAACCGTTGTGTAAATGCAACCTCACACAACGGTTTATTTAGCACACCATCGTGTAAAGTGGGGTTTACACAACGTTTTGGTGAAAAACCATCGTGTAAAGTCCAACATTAATTTTTAAAAAAATTTCACATTTTTTGGTGATTTCCCATGGACGACCTAACCCGTGTGTCATCCAACACAAGGCCCATAATAGGATTGACAAAATAATAGTTACATTGTATCAATACAAATACCATCCACTGCATTTCAAGTTTACATATCATATTTAATGAATTGCATTACAAATTTAGATCATTCTCCCCTAATTAAGTCCACATCATCACCGGAATAAAATTTTTTGCTTTGAAGTCTAATCCATAATTAGCATTAGAGACTATGTCCCTCATAAAACCTAAAACAAAAAAACCACATTCAACACTACCCTTTTGGCGAGGACAAGGACGATATGAGATTTTAATTTTATAGTGTCGTCTCTTTTTGATCCCTAAGCTTCCAATCTATTAGGGTCCTAGCAAGTTTGCAAAATTCAAAATAATTAAGATGAATAATTCCATTTTGACATTTCATGGAGCATGTGGTGGGCGGAAAAAAAAAGAGTACAGAATATAGTTTACAAAGATCTTAAACTGCCAATTCTCAATAGAATATAGTCTACAAAGAGCCCAAAAAAAAAAAAAAAGTATATTGAACAACAGTAAATACACAAATTACACAAGTTACTAAAAAATTATGTGTTTATATTTTTATTGCAACTAACTCATCAAGAAATTTCTTGTTTCTTTCTCCACAATTTCTCATCAACTAAACATTCCACAAAACCCTTAACCAAATTGTCCCAAACTCCAATTTCCCCAAAACAACTATACCACACAAGATTTAGATATAGAAAGATAGCATTTTCGTTCAAGAAAACAAGAAATTGAGTAAAATAGTCACCTTGCTTTTCTAAGAAGCAAAAGAGTCATGTCTTCCTTTTTTTTTTTTTTTTTTTTTTTTTCCAGACGGCCTTGTCGGGAAGAGAGGGTGGCGGCGGTGGCGGGAGAAGGAGAGATAGGGGAAGGCGATGACCTTCTTGGGAGGAGAGAATGGCATCGGCGGGAGAAGGAGAGAGAAGGGAGGGTGGCGGCATTGTCGGCAAGAAAAGGAAAGAGAGGGTAGGGTAGCATGGTTATTGGGAGGAGAGGGTGGCAGTGGCGGTAGTGGTGAGAGGGAGGAGAAACCATCGTGTAGGCGAGAGGGGGAGGGCGATGGCAGTGAGAGGGAGGAGAAAAAAAGAGATGAAAATGAGAAAGGTTGAGGAAGGTGCGAGGAAAATGAGTTTAGTATAGGGTTTATGCACGGATTTCAATGCCAAAATTCAAGTTTTAAAACATTTTTTACTGAAAGTTTACATGATGGTTCTATAGAAAACATCGTGTTATGTTGAGATCACACGACAGTTTTCTTAAATCATCGTGTAATCAAAGACTTATGCGACGGTGTTTGAAACTGTCATCATAATATTTTACAACAATTTTCGGATAACTTGCACCGTTCTGTATTTTTGACTTATTTTAGACAACGATTTTTGCAAAACCGTTGTGTAATCTCCATAGTCTTTTCCAACTTTTGTAGTAGTGCTTGTAAAATTAAATTTTAATATTTAAATGAATTAAAAATGAAAGTATTGTAGTCACTATATGAAAAATCAAGGTAACAACTAATAAGAATCAAATGTTAAATTTGACATTAGCTACACATTGTGACAAGTTTGTCACAAAGTTTAGCATATCAAAAATTTTAATATCAAAGATAACAATTTATTGAAGAACATTTAAAAAAAAAAAAAATCCAAATATCAAAATTTATCATTTGACATAATAGTTTAATATTTTAGAAATAATTATACAAAATGTCCATTTTTAGTGTCTTGTGTTAAAATATATCCGTTTTTAAACTAAATTACATATATGTCTATTTTTAATGAAATATATGTCTGTAGTACCTACTTTGCCCTTTTACTATAATTGACTTCATTTTATTTTTAAACATATTCTCATATTTTCCTTTTTTGTTTTTTGACAAACAATGGATTTTTTTTTTCTTGCAAATGAGAATTACATTTAATAAACCCAAATTAGTTTTTCCCTCAATTTTTTGAATTATGAATTGATTCTAAAAAACCCATTTATATTCTTTTTATGTAGGGTTCATTTCTTCCTCCTTCATTTTCTGTGTTTGGTATTCCGGTATGTCAAGAATAATCCTTTCTTTATGCATACTATTTTATATATCATTTGTAACTTTATCTTAGAGAGAAATTCTTGACTATAATGATTGTTTTCTATAGAATATACAACTTATATCTACTATGGGATTTGATGACGGTGTTATTTTGTTTTATCATTGTTGTATCTTTATCTTAATGACCAATTTTTTATTATAATGATTGCTTGTTAGTATATTTTAGGTTTTTTATAAACATATTTTTCAAGTATGATTTTGGTTTCTTAAAAACTTATTTTTTAAGTTTTTAAGAAACCAAAATCATACTTAAGTTCTTTATGATAGTTATAACGTCATTATGATAATTTTTTCTATTTTTATTGGTAATGTTTAATAGTTAGTTTATGAGGTTTAAATGTGGTTTGAAATTGCTTATTTCTTTATGATGATTACTATATCATTATGATGTTTTTTTTTTTATTTTAAATGTAGCATTTCTTTGTTCTTTATGATAATTATTCTAGCATTATGTTGTCTTTTTTAGGTTTTAATGTGCTTTCGATTTCTTTACAATTTTAATCTTTTAATATATTCATTGTGAACTTTATCATAATGATCAATTATTTATTATAAAGATTAATTTTTGCATACTCTATCATATAACTTATATCTGACATGGTTTGTTTTCTTTATATTAAATTAAGTGAAATGCTCTTTTTTCCATTTATAAATGGAGTAATTGACCCAAATGGTCATTGAACTCTTTAAGAGGTGATACTTTGGCCCCTGTTTTTTTTTTTTTGACCGTGCTAACCCGAAACTCTCTAAAAAGGTGATGATTTGGTCCTTTCCGTCCAACTCCGTTAAATTTCTAACAGAATGAGTTATGTACATTACATGTAATTTAATCTGAGAGGGTATTTCAGTAATTTAATAATAATTGTTATAAAAAATCATTAAAAATTAAAATTATTTTTGTCTCTTTCTCTCTTTCTTCATTTCTCAAACTCATATCGACGACATCGGCCAAGACCGGGGGGGGAGGGGTGCAGGTGTTGTGAAAATTTAGCAATGCAAGTGTACTCTATTGTAACAAGTAATATAAAAATGAATATAATTATCGTTCCCACAAGGACTATTGTTACTAAGTACCGAAATTATTTTAACCTTAACTGTATTTGAACGATTCGAAAGTTGAAAGATTCAAGAAAATATAAAAAAAAAATGCACAAACTAAAATTAACAAAAATTAAAAGAATGCAAAACACAATCAAGAGTTTAACAATCAATGAACAAATTAAAGCTCTCAGGATTCCGATTTCACCAAATTACTCCTATTTGAATCCCCTAGCATAATCAATCAACGTCTAATCTCTATGTTACCAGCGAATCTCACTAATATAATCATTAATCTTCCTCAACCATTAACAATTTATTTCACAATAATCTCGCTATCACCTTTCGGTCTCAAACTCTAAGCCTATCACAATTCATTAAGAATAAGAAATTCAAAGTGCTACACAAGTTTCATAATTATCTTTAGCTTATGACAATCTCATGGTAATTTAAACAAGGGCTTATTCACTTATCACTTATCAGTGTCAAATTAAATACCAATTCATGCAAAAGTTGGCTAGCAATTCCCAAGCATTAAGCATATATTAAATTACTTCAACATAGAACTGGAATAGACATCAATTGATTAAAACTAG
>JAFMPE010148043.1:3435-24487 GCA_024759925.1 Ficus religiosa
AATGATTTTCAAAAATGTTTTTATCTTCGGGAAAAAACAAATCATACTAATTTTTAGTAATGTCTAAAAGGTGTTTGGTAAATGAGTTTAGTTTAAGATTTTTAAGTTTCAATAGTAATTTTTTAAAAAATACAAAAAACTTTTTTAGAAAAGATACAAAACTTTTTCAAAAAAAAATAAAAATTATGATAAAAAATATAATTTAATTTAAAATAAACTTGTAAACAAACAAGCCCGTACTTTTCAACTACTAAAATGACAACGTTTAGAAGTGATACCCAAACTAATGTATAGGACGGCATCGTTTAATGAGCCAACTTTGTTAAATTTTGCTTTCCCGCCACACTTCAATTTCCAATCTACATTAACCGTCGATTAACATCCGATCCAACGGCAACCAACCCCTCAATCCGCGCCAATCGATTTTGACCAATCACGTCTGTTCCCATCAACTATATAAACCCAACCGCGCCTTTCAACTTCCCAATCCAAAACTCGAAATCCTTCAAATTCTCCCGCTTCTATTTCCTCTCTCCCTGTGAAAAAAAGAAAAAAACCCAAAAAATGGCGCCGAAAGCCGAGAAGAAGCCCGCAGAGAAAGCCCCCCCCGCCGAGAAGAAGCCGAGGGCCGAGAAGAAGCTCCCGAAGGACTCCGCCGCCGCCGCAGCCGGAGAGAAGAAGAAGAAGAAGGCGAAGAAGAGCGTGGAGACGTACAAGATCTACATCTTCAAGGTGCTGAAGCAGGTCCACCCGGACATTGGGATCTCCGGCAAGGCGATGGGGATAATGAACAGCTTCATTAACGACATCTTCGAGAAGCTCGCCCAGGAGGCCTCCAGGCTCGCCAGGTACAACAAGAAGCCTACCATCACCTCGCGCGAGATCCAGACCGCCGTCAGGCTCGTCCTCCCCGGCGAGCTCGCCAAGCACGCCGTCTCCGAAGGTACCAAGGCCGTCACCAAGTTCACCAGCTCTTGATATTAGAGAGAGAGAGAGAGACAAAAAAAAAAAAAAAGGAAGAATCTTTGTCTCTTAAAATATAATTTGTTCTGACGATCTGGAAATAATTTTCTGAATAGATTTGGGTTTTTTAGATGTAGTTTTTGCTTGTACTAATATTCTTATCATAAGGAATTATTTTGCTTTTAATGGTGGTGTATTTGAATTGAAATTACAGTGCATTTTTAGGTATGTTATTTTTTATTTTATTTTTATTTCTTTTTATATACGGTTGAAAAGGAAAAACTAAAGTTTATCCCAACTAGAGAAAGAAATTTAACTTGTTCGTAATACATTTGGCAGACGAATGTTGTCGTTTTACATTATAAACGACACCAAAATTAACAAATCAAAATGATGGTGCGTGTGTATATGTATATGTTTTATTTTTGATAGAACGGCATAATATGTAATCACAATGTTAATAACTACATTGGTAAGTAAAACATGTTCTTTTGCCATTGAAACTAAATATAAGTGAACGACAACATATGTTGATACAGATCTTTACTCTTTGCCAAATAATTTTGTTAAATTCTTAAACAATGACGACGCGTCGTTTCTCTTGCTAAAGCATTAATCAAATCAAACAATTCTAGAAACGTAAACTACGAAAAGCATTTAAAATAAATTGTCCTGCAGACTTGGCTGCTTAGTATTTCATGCTGCGAAAAAAGACGGCAACTTGTGCCTGTCACAGCAGAATAAAACGGCGTTTTAACCGTCAAAGTGTAAAATTGTCGTTTCATTGTAACTGTAAACGACAGTATATCAATCATAATGAAAGATCGCTATTTCTACAAACGACAACGCAATGAAAACGACATTTTGTTTTATGCAAATGACGACAACAAATTGTGCGTTGAAAAAACGCAGACCGGTGCCAGCCTGTCAAAAGTCAAATAAAGCCCTGCTCGCTTGACCAGAACGCAATCTGGGTCTGGCCTGTGTTTGGCATCTTGGGTATTCCCATCGGCCCATTCCTATGGGCCCATACAACTTGGAGAAGTACGAGGGGGGCCCAAGCCCAAACACCGAAAAGCTAGAATCCTCGTCACCCCAGCTCGACACTCGCAACAGCGCTGGAGGGTCCAACTGTCGTCGTCTTCCCCTTCGTCGTCCTCTGTCATAATTCATATTCCTGTTTCCCTTTTTCCTTTTTTTTTTATTTTTTTTGGGTCTTTTTCGCGTAGTTTCTCCTTCGTCGCGTTTCTCCTCTGTCCGGTTCTTCCATGGCGTCGTCAAGCTCAGGAATTTCAATTCCCGCACCAGGTACGATCATCTCCGAAATGAATTTGATCCTCTCATCAATGTCGCTTTCAGTTTGCTTCGTCCGCAATCTGATCTCTGAATTGCCTTCTCAGAGGCCGTACAAGTTCTGGTTTCTTCTCTGGCAGATGAATCTCCGGTCGTCCGCGAGGCCACCATGGCTTCTCTCAAGGATATCGCTTCCCTGTACTTTCTCCTCTCTCTCTGTATATTTGTGTGTGTGTGTGTGTGTGCGCGCGCGCGCATTGAGTTGTTCGAAGGTTCTGGACTAAATTGAGTTGTTTTCGGTTCTAGGAATCCGCTTCTGGTTCTCGACTGTTGCTCGTCGGTTTCCCGAGGAGGACGTCGGGTGATTTTCTCGTCTCTCTGGAAAATTGAGTTGAATTTTCCTTTTCATCTCTCGTTCTTCGCTGATAGTTGCTTGGTTTTTTTCCTTTCTCTTCATTTTTGAATGTCTTTTTAGCGCTTCGGGAACATGGCTGGGGTTTTCCAAGTAATGGCAGTCGGAGTTCGGGCGTTGGACAAGAAGGACCTTGATCCTTCTTTCATGGCGAAGCTCGCTAAGATTGCCACGGCGGAGATGTTTTCCTCCAAGGTAAAGCGGAAATGGAATGAATTAAGGATTTAATTACCAGTTGGCAGATTACTACTTTGTTAGCTCTTGTTTGATTTAGTTTTGACACGATTTCTATTTTATTTGATTATTATTATTATTATTATCATTATCTATATTTGCTTGAGTTTGATTAAGAATTTATTATTTAGTATTAGTATTAGGATTTAGTATTTTTTTTAATTAGGATAATTAAATAGGTTCGGATTTATTATCCTACAATATCTATTTTGTCAATTTAGCTCAGCTTTCAATATCTATTTTGGAGTTTTGGAGATATTTTCATTGGACTTGAGTTGAGTTTTGGAAATGTGCTTTTGGTTGAAAATGAACTGGTTGGAGTTAAAAAGTGTAAAAACTTGAAATGTTTTCGGAAATAAAATAGTAATATGGATCTTGTTTTGTTTCTCATGAAATTCTATGCAATTAAAAAGAAAAAATCATCTCATTTGAGCTTGAAATAACAAAGTTATTAACTTTTAAAGTTTGAGGTTTTAAGAGAGATTTAGATATGTGAATAGTAAAATTGTATTTATTTTGCAGAAAAAAACAATGACTTTTGGAAATATTTGGCTGGAGTGAACCAACCAAACACCCCCTTAATTACATCATGGTGTAATTTGGAGTTAAAAGTAGTTGATGCTTCACTAGTTACTTGTTGGTACTTTGGGTTTTCGGATTTCATGTGTAGTGGAAAGCTCAGGAAACTGCTCGTATTTTTCATTGAAATGTTGATTTGTAGGAACTAAATACCGATTGGCAAAGAGCTGCGTCTGGGTTACTTGTTTCAATAGGCTCACATTTTCCCGACCTAGTAAGTATCCGGCTGAAACATGACATTTATGCTTTCATAAAGTTGCCTACTCTGATCATGTTTTGGGCTTTTGGAGGAAACGGCACATTGGCTCGGATAGTTCTTCAAACTTATCCATAAATATGTTGTCATTTAGTCTTCTATTGAGTGAATGGTATTCTCCGTCTTTGATTCAGTGACAGTTTTTAATTTTGGCAGATGATGGAAGAAATATTTGTTCACTTCCCAGGGCCAAGTTCAGGGTTACCGGCTATGGTTCAAACACTTGCGGACTTTGCTTCAGCCGATGGTTAATAATAAAACTTCCTTTATGTTTAGCACTCAGTGATTGACATGAAGTTTGGATGATGCTTTCTGTCTGCTTAGACTGAAATCTTTGTGTTTTACCTTTTGATCTGTGTTAAAGCATTGCAGTTCACACCACGACTGAAGGGTGTACTCTCTCGAGTTTTGCCAATTCTTGGAAATGTCAGGGACATCCATAGGCCAATTTTTGCTAATGGTGTGGTGAATTTTCCTTGGCATTATTATTGATGCAAGATACGCTTGATGCTAAGTTGTTATAATGGTTCCTTTCCATTTTGGTGTTTTTCTTGACATATTTGAACCCCTCTGTCTGTAATCCGTATGGGGAAAGTGTGTTACTATTCATTTCATGTTTTCAACCTGTCATATATGTGGGGGAAAAATAAAAACAGAGTAGAGGTGGAATAAATTCTTTTCCTCTTCTGTTTCAGCATTTAAGTGCTGGTGTCAAGCTGTTTGGCAATATAACATGGACTTTCCTTTACACTCGCCTCTTGATGGTGACATCATGTGAGATTCTGCTGTAGTTTTTAATTTTGATTTTCCACCTTTTTTTGTTTTTTATATATTTTATTTTCCACCTACTTATTTTATCAAGGCCTTTTCCTCTACGTGATCTTAGAGATATCCTGTTTAACTTGTTACCTATTACACATTGCAGGTCATTTTTGAATTCCGCATTTGAGCTTCTACTGAGAGTCTGGGCATCTTCGCGGGATCTAAAGGTTTGCTTTTTCTAGCTTTTTATTATTATTATTATTTTTAACCCCACCAACCCACCACCCACACCCCCCCCCCCCCCCCCCAACCTTTTTTTTCATAATTATTTCCTGCTTATATGGCTGCTATTAAGTAATTAACTTTCTTTCCATAATAGATCAGAATATCATCTGTTGAAGCACTTGGTCAAATGGTTGGTCTGATCACTAGGACACAATTGAAGGTGGCTTTACCCAGACTTGTTCCTA
Source organism: Ficus religiosa (assembly GCA_024759925.1). Taxonomy (NCBI): domain Eukaryota; kingdom Viridiplantae; phylum Streptophyta; class Magnoliopsida; order Rosales; family Moraceae; genus Ficus; species Ficus religiosa. The sequence continues at coordinate 8,405 of JAFMPE010148043.1, forward strand.
CAATATTGGAATTGTAAGGGATTCTAATTTTAATGCCTCTATACATTTCTGATGTCGTAGTTAGTGTGTCTCTTTTTGTTAGAACTTTTTTTATTTTTTATTTTTTTTAACAATAAATGTGGTTTTAGTTGTTTGCTTCTGTTTATGATGTTCTTCATTATTCATTTTGGATAGTGTACGTTCATCCTTATTAACATTACATATGTGCATGAAGATGAATGGTTTACAGTACGGTTTTCTTTTTCTATGGTCAGGTATAAAAGAGACCAAGATATTGCCTTCGTAGCAACATGTAGTCTCCACAACCTCTTAAATGCTACTTTACTGTCAGAAAGTGGTCCTCCTTTACTTGATTTTGAGGTGATGCATTCTGTATTTTGCTTGTTTTGCTAAGCATATGGTTAGTTGCTTGTTTTGAATTTTTGTTTTTAGCTATGATCCATATTTCTACTGTTTATCCTTTTGAGAACCTGCATTCATTCTTTCTTGGAAATAAATTTCATTTTCAACGAAGGAAAATTCTTGAAAGTAAACTAAGAAGAAGCCTGAAATCAGCTTTCATTAATAAATCCAATATGTTTTTATCGAGGGAAATACATTGATTCTTTTATGGCAAAGTTGGATGCACTCAAAGTTATAGAAGCATGAAGCTGTACTTTTTCTTAATTTTTTTGGGATAAGTTACAAGTAAGAAGATCCAATTGTCCGTGTAACAAATGCCGTGCATTGTACAGGAACTTACAGTTATTTTATCAACGCTCCTCCCGGTGGTTAGCATCAATAATGACAGCAAAGAAAATTCTAATTATTCAGTTGGACTGAAGGTGCAATTACCTTTTCAAATGCATTCTTTGATATGTTCTGTTTTCTGGTTGGGTTCAGACTTTGCTTCTAGCTTTAAGTTGCTTAAATTAAGAAGGTTTTTATGTTCTCCATATTGGATATCAAGCCATTTATCGTCCGGCTTTTGTTCACGACTGGAATCTTTTCACCCTTGATTTTGTTTTATGGACTCAACAGTTGAAATATTTCCCCACTAAGATATATTCTTCTCAGTATGCTGGTTTTGTGTTCGGTACCCATTGCTGACTTTGGGAACTCTAGTCTAATTTTAATATTTGACAGACCTGTCTAACGTTTTTCGAACTTAACACTCGCTGGATTTTATTGTTTTGGTGCTGACTTTTGTTATTGTGCAGACATATAATGAAGTTCAGCATTGTTTTCTGACAGTTGGCTTGGTGTACCCTGAGGACTTATTTATGTTCCTTCTGAATGTGAGTACTGTATAATGGAGTATGCCTAAGCTAAAGCGTACTCTTAGAATGGACGTACAGTTAGTTGTGGGCTATTGACCTCAGCTTTACTTTGACAAACTCAAAATTTGACTTTCCTTTTTCTTTTGTATTTCTGCAACCAGAAATGCCGATTGAAAGAAGAGCCTTTGACTTTTGGTGCACTATGTGTTTTAAAGCATCTATTACCCAGGTTCTTTCCACTTATGTGATTTTGTAAATGTTATTATCATTCTCTTTCATGGCCTGACTTTCTGCTGATTCTATTTGGAGGTTGTCTGAAGCTTGGCACAGTAAAAGACCTTTACTTGTTGAAGCTGTAAAGTTATTGCTGGATGAGCAAAATTTAGGGGTCCGAAAAGCACTTTCAGAGGTATGTTAATATTATCTGATAGTTATAGAGTTCTCTGGTACTATCAGCAGAGAGGAACTCCATCCTGAGATTGTGTTGGTCTTGTGCAGTTGATCGTGGTAATGGCTTCACATTGTTACTTGGTCGGTCCATCTGGTGAATTGTTTGTAGAATACCTAGTGCGACATTGTGCTTTAACAGATCAAGATATGAGTGATATTTGGAGTTCAAAGGAAGTCCCTTCATCAAGCAAAGCCCACAAGAGATTGGAGGTTCTTATCTGAGTTACATTTTGTGAAAAATTGTGAATTTCATTTACCTTATATAACTGAAATAAATATTGTTTGGTTTAGGCTGTCTAAAATTTTTGGTGACATCCAACAGAAAGGAAAAAATGGAAAAAGATTCCTACTAGTAATATTGGCCCCCAAAGACCTTTTATTGAATATATTTGATGGTAAATCAGATTTTAGATGAGATGCCATATACTTCATATTGTAGTTGTACCGTATGTACAAATTTTTGATGGTCTATTTACTTAATACAAACTTGGTTTTGACAGGCGAAAACTGGGGCAATTTGTGTAACAGAGTTGAGAGCAATCTGTGAAAAAGGTCTTCTTCTGCTCACTATAACTATTCCTGAGATGGAGGTAATCTAGATTTTCAATTCAACCTGATTTGAAGAGTTTGTTGTTGTTTTTATTTTGTTTTGTTTTAAAAAAATCCTCCTAGAGTGAAAGTCAAACGTAAAACTTTTAATGATTTCTTAATCTGCAGCATATTCTTTGGCCTTTTCTGTTGAAGATGATTATTCCACGACTTTATACTGGGGCTGTTGCAACGGTATGCTATTTTATTTTACTTTTATCTTTTTTCATAAGAAACTAATTTTTATTGATACTGAAAACTGGTAAGAAACAAAGAGGACAGGAGGTCCTCAAGTAGTACATTGAGGGAAATGAAAGGCTGAAAAAAAAAAAAAAATATAAAACAAAAACCAAAGAAGCAGTCCACCAACAAACTAGAACATCCTTCCAATTCAGATTAATCAAAGAGCAAGGAAAACCCTTAAATGCTTTATCAGTAGAGGGCCATGATGAAGCGGAATAATTAGCTTTCTCAAATAGACGACCGATTTCATTTTTCTTTATTTCCAATCCTTTCCAACTGGGACGGTATAATACTCTTCCACCGGCCCTAGCCATTTTACTTAATTTTTTTGATTGTGCCCTGGCCATTTTCTTGGAAAGTAGCAGCCTATCTTTTACTTTATTTCCTCTGCTGGCAATTACTTTCTTTCCTTGTGTTTGTACTGGTGCATCTTCATAACTACGTTTTTACTATGCATCTTTCATAAGCTTATCCTTTTCTGCAGGAGAGTATTCCGGTAACTAGCTTCTACACATTCTTGTTTTTCTGATATATATCGTTTGAAGGCAATACTGCTCTACTTATCGTAATTGGAGATTTAACATATCTAATTGATTATATAAAACTTATAATACATTTTAATGTTTCGGTTGTAGAGGGGTGGCTTGAAGTTGTCATTTTGATAAATTTGTCTCACAAATTTGACACCGTTACTACAGGTTTGCAGATGCATTTCAGAGTTGTGTAGGCATCGATCTTTTAACAGTACTGCCATGCTTGATGAGTGTAAAGCTCGTGTTGATTTACCAAATCCTGAGGTAAAGTTTTTCTTGGTGCTTATCATATAAATCTATCGATCCTTTCATAATTTCTGTATGGCAAAAATGTCTTGGCTGTTTACTTGGTGTGCTTTATTTTGTAATCAGGAGCTTTTTGCTCGCTTATTGGTGCTTTTACATGATCCTCTGGCAAAAGACCAGCTGCCAACTCAGATTCTGACGGTAAGAATGTCTTGTCCTTGCTTTGCTTGGTTACTACTTTTATGCATTCGTTAACATTTGTATTTAGCTACTGCTTTCGCCTATGTGAGCTTCATTTATTTATTTATTTGTTAATTAAGCATTACATACTGTTATGTTCTGTTCTTATTTCTCTACGATATCTGTTTGACTTGTGTTCTTGTGTAGGTCCTTTGTTACCTAGCACCACTCTTCCCAAAAAATACCACCTTGTTTTGGCAAGACGAGGTATAGTTTCGTCAATATTGAGTTAGAACTTAGAATTAGAAGGGCCATGTTTGGGTTTATGTTTTCTGATGCATGTAAACCTTCTTGATGGTTGGTGATGTGTTTCGTCAATGTTGAGTTGGAACTTAGAATTAGAAGGGCGTGTTTGGGTTTATGTTTTCTGATGCATGTGAACCTTCTTGATGGTTGGTGAGTCGCTAGTGAAACGTCAGGCAAAAAGGACTTTATACAACAAATAGCATACATATCTACATATATGTGTGCACCTCAGTTCTAAAGAATGTTGTAAATGTTTAACTTTTTCTTGGTCTTTGGGAGTGTGAATTCTACGAGTTTTTGGGTTTGTTTGCTGGGGGGATTCAAACTTTCCACCTTGTGATGGAGTTAGGTGTGGAATTACATCTAGGCTATGCCTGCAACGACGTCAAATGTTTATTTTCAATGCATCTTCTTTCACCCTTCTGTAGTTGTTACATTAACAAAAGATAAATACCTTATTCCTATTCTTCTTTGGTAAGTTCTAGATTCCAAAAATGAAGGCGTATATTAGTGACACTGAAGATCTAAAGCAGGATCCTTCGTATCAAGATACTTGGGATGACATGATAATAAATGTGAGTATTAGCTTTCAGATCGTCTGCTTTTATCTGTTTGTCTCCTCATCAGTATTACTTCATTAAATGGTTCAATAATTTTCGAATGCAGCATGATATTTTATAAAAGGTTTTAGACAAACTATTGTAGCTATCCGTTTTGGAACCTGGAACATTGATTTATAACTAGTGTGTTTCAAGTTTTTCAAGTTGGTGCGCTGATTCAGAAATGACAGACAAACAGTTGTGTAAAAACTAGGCCCTCCAGCAACTAGAATCGTTAATATTTTTTCTGATATTTTGCGTCCAGTTTCTTGCAGAATCTTTGGATGTGATTCAAGATGCTGACTGGTTGATATCCCTTGGGAATGCTTTTACCAAGCAATATGAGCTTTATACACCTGATGACGAACATTCTGCACTTCTCCATCGGTATTTAATGACCTGAAGTCAATGTTCTATAAATATAATTCGTGTGAAAATGGATAAATTTTGCATTTTTCACCGATATTTATCGGTTTACACTCACTTCCTTTTTTTTTTTTTTTTCCTTAAAAGGAGATTCTTTCTCACTTTGAATAGCTGTCCAGTATCCTTATCTGTGTTTTATAATATTTATTTTTCTTCTTGTTAGCCCGTGTGAATTATAATATTTTCTCCCGCAGGTGCTTTGGCATGCTGCTTCAAAAAGTTAAGGACAGGGCTTATGTCCGCAGTAAAATTAATTGGATGTATAAACAAGCTAATGTTAGCATTCCAACAAACAGGCTTGGTTTGGCAAAAGCCATTGGATTGGTAATAAGATTCTATGGCTTGTTTATTTTTTGCATTTCATGCTGTATTAATGACTTAATTGTTTTCTGCTGCCTCCAGGTTGCAGCATCCCACTTGGACACTGTTTTGGACAAGCTGAAAGACATTCTGGATAATGTTGGCCAGAGTATCTTCCAGAGGTTTATGCTTGTCCTTTTTGGAGATTTCCTTCTTTTTTTTTTTTTGGCTTTTCACGTATTAGTCCTCTCTCTCCACCAGTGCACGAGCCTAGTTTATTTTCACTTGCTTGGGATTTTTAATGAGGAATTGCGAAATGCTTTGTTTGTCATTCTGTGCCGTTTATCATGTCCAAAGCACTTCTATATCTTCTGATTTTTTTTTTTAATATTCTAAATTTGATGCAAAAAAAGTACGGTATTAATTTTGCAAGGTAAACACTTCATGCCATGGGATGGGAAGAAGCTCAATGCCCATCTTCAATTTTCTGTTACCCTTAATCCTGGTTTCATAAAGGAATAAATCTAAGATGAAATTTGATTGAAAGAATTGTATATTTCTGTCAAATCTTTTCTAGAATTGACACCCTTTTTATGTCTTCCTATATTAATTATCTGCATAATCATGAGGTAATTTACTTATGAAATTTGGTGAAGTTTAGTTGTAATGCTGGAATTTAAAAACACTTCACATGTTAGGCGTGGAGTTGGATTATGTAGGAGTGTGAGTACGTGTTTGGTCTAAAATATGTATCTTCGTTTATTGCAGATTCCTGTCCTTTTTCTCTGATAGTTATAAAACAGAAGAGTCTGATGATATACATGCTGCTTTGGCTCTAATGTACGGTTATGCTGCTAAATATGCTCCATCATCAGTTATAGAAGCCAGAATAGATGCGCTTGTTGTATGACATCTTGTCCTTTCTTTTATTGCTCTCTATTAACATATGGATTTAGGAATCACACTTTTGTCTTGACTTAGAAAAATGTTCCATAGCAGATACTAATAAGATGACTTGGAGGCCAGGGTAATGCAATCTGATAACAAAATGTTTACTGGACAATTGTTTCTCTTTCAGGGGACTAATATGCTTTCACGGCTTCTTCATGTGCGTCACCCTACGGCAAAGCAGGCAGTTATTACTGCTATTGATTTGCTAGGTCTGTAAAAGCTATTAACTTGATATCCTATATTTTTGTGACTCTGCAGTTCTATACACAAAATAATCACATGCAAATATACTTGAAGCATATTCTTTACTCTCTGTATTTTCAATCTTTGTGTATGAGTATGAAACAAAGATAGGGGCTGCTGAGTCTGACATCAATAGGATGCTCAAAAGTTCAACATCATAAACTTACTCAGAAGCGTACTTGATAACAATTTATATATTGATGTTGCTATAGAAGGCTATTACTTGACTAGAGAGAAAGTTCAGTCTGTACCAAGAAAATTAGGTATAGTTAAGCTAAAGATCCTTCCATCTACAACTGAATTGCCAACCACCAGGATTCCAAGTCATAAGAAGAATTAGATCTTTTCTTTCTCGAGAAGTTACAGGAGCAAGTGAGGAATGGTTAGAGAAGTGAACATAGAAATGAGGAATGGTTAGAGAAGTCAACATAGATGTTTGAAGGATATAAAGGATCCAATCCTCTTCGAAGTGATAAAGAGGCCTGAGAATTTTCAAAGAGGAATATTGAAAGAAAATAGCATCTTTCAATGATCAATGTCTTTAAAAATAGCAAATTGGATTTCTTCTGAAGAAAATGTTATATTCTATGACCTCTAGTTCAGCTAGTATGGGATCACCACCATTAATTTGTAGGAGTGCCCTTCGGAGATTGGTTATTGGTCACATATACCTTGTGCAAGCAAAAAAATAATTGGTGTATTGTTCTTCCATCAACTTCATCTTTTGCGTTAATAATATAGTGACTGTGCTTTTGTGTTCGAACTTGTGCTTAAGCAGTGCACTGAGGTAACTTTCACAAATCCTAGTTTCTACTACTTTTATGTGTTACAAAAAATACAATGTCAACTATGCAGGTCGTGCTGTTATTAATGCTGCAGAAAATGGAGCATCGTTTCCATTGAAAAGAAGAGATATCATGCTTGACTACATATTGACTTTGATGGGCCGTGATGATAACAATGAGGGCTTTGCTGATTCTAATCTTGAACTTCTGCATACTCAGGTTTCTTAATTGCTTTTGAGTTGTTGTCTTTCATGCTATTTATGCACGTTATAGTCAGCTTTATGGGACTGTTGTGTAATCTCACTCCTTTATATGCAATTTTGCAGGCCCTTGCATTAAGTGCCTGTACAACATTGGTTTCTGTGGAGCCAAAGTTAACAATTGAAACCAGAAACCATGTACTGAAGGTGTATATATATATGTGTGTGTGTATATATATGTAGCAGAGACTAGTCTTTTATTTCTTTCACCAATTCCAACTTAATTTTATTCAAATGACAGGCCACCTTAGGGTTCTTTGCTTTACCAAATGATCCAGTGGATGTCGTGAATCCTCTCATAGACAACCTTATCACTCTATTATGTGCAATTCTTCTGACGAGGTATTATGAGTGTTCAAGAACTTGTTTCTGATGCATGTATATGTAATTGTTTCTCCAGTGTGCTTCTGATCTAAAGAACAATTCGATTTCTGTGCTTGTTCTCTTATTTAGTCAATCTAACGACTCGAAATGAGCTTCTTTCCTTTTTTTTTTTTTGGGGGGGGGGGGGGGGGGGGTGGGTGTGGTTCCTGTTGTTAAATTGAAAAGGGTTGTAGAAACTTCTTCTATTTTTGGGTGAAGATTTATCCTTTAATAGTTTGATTCATAGTTCATTGTAATATACGTGTCTTTATAGAAATAGTACATACCTGTCTAATTACTGTTGTTATACCAATATAGTGGAGAGGATGGGAGAAGTCGAGCAGAACAGTTGTTGCATATTTTGAGACAAATTGATCTATACGTGTCTTCACCCGTGGATTATCAAAGAAGAAGAGGTTGTCTTGCAGTATTTGAGATGCTTCTCAAATTTCGGATGGTCTGCATTAGTGGATATTGTGCCTTGGGCTGCCAAGGAAGTTGTACACATAGCAAGCAAATTGATCGCACCCTGCATGGGAACTTTTCCAACTTACCATGTAAAGATTCCTCTTTGTTTACTAAGTTGCCATGTTGTTTAGTTTAGTTTCCTCCCAACCCAACCAAAACTTGTTTTCTTGTTTTTGAATGCGTCTTACATGTTTTCTTTTCACTTTGTTTAAAATGCCAGCTGCGTATGTATTGCCAAGTCGAGGGGCCTTATGCATAGGGGATAGGGTCATTATGTATCTGCCACGCTGTGCAGACACAAATTCTGAAGTTAGAAAAGTTTCTGCTCAGGTGAGAAAATCCACATATTTTTTTGGTTGTCTTACCTAAATGATCTTAAAAAATTCCAAATAGATTTTTTTTCCAACCTCTGTAATTTTTCTTATTTCCCCTACAAATGACATAAATTACTTATATTTATGCATAGATTCTCGATCAACTCTTTAGCATCTCACTTTCACTTCCAAGACCAGCAGCTTCTAGTTTTGGCGCAGATACAGAATTGTCCTACAGGGCTTTGTCTTCATTGGGGGATGTAATAGCTATCTTGAGGAGTGTAAGGAATTATTTCTTTTACGCCTTTTATTTAAAGCATATTTGTACATTCAGGTTTAAATCCTTGATATGGTGGTCGTTAATATAGAGTTATTGTTGATGTCCCACATAATCAGGATGCTTCTATAGATCCATCTGAGGTTTTCAACAGAATTATCTCCTCTGTTTGTATTTTATTGACCAAGGATGAGGTAAGTGTCTTGTCAGGCAATACAAATACAATTAAAAAATGACAAGTGACAACTTAAAAATTTCTCTCCTCTTAATTACTTGCAGCTTGTAGCTACCCTGCATGGTTGCTCTGCAGCTATCTGTGATAAGATAAAGCAATCAGCTGAAGGGGCCATTCAGGTCGTCATAGAGTTTGTTACGAAGAGGGGGAATGAATTGACTGAAACTGACGTATCAAGGTTTACCCTGCAATGGAATTGTGAATAACTAAAAGTTTATGAGAAAAGCAAATTGGATTATATTTCCTCTGAATTCTGATAACAAGTGGACATCTTTTTTTGTTAGTAACTCTATTGGTATGCACATGTCTACAGGACAGCCCAGTCTTTGATCTCCGCTGCAGTTCATGTAACTGAGAAGCATTTACGTTTGGAAACCCTTGGTGCCGTATTCTTTTTACTTTTCTTTTTGAATTTCCATTTCTTTCTTTCTTGCTTTCTCTTTTCCTCTTAATTTATGTTTGTTAAGAAATTTGCCACTTAAAGACTATTGTGTTTCTGTACCTTAAATAGTCTGAAGTTTCTGAATCCTGTTTATGACACTGTTTAGTTTCCATAATGGTCTTCTTTTTCTAGATATTATACTTTTTAGTTTTTCTTTTTCACCCTCGTGAATGTGGGGTGGGTGGGGAATTAAGGATTTGAATCTTTGTTATTGTTACCTTAACAACCTGAAGATATCTTCTCTAGCTGAAAACACTAGCACAAAAGTTGTCTTCAATGAAGTATTAGCTATGGCTGGAAGGGATTTAGTTACAAAGGACATATCCCGACTGCGCGGTGGCTGGTCAATGCAGGATGCATTTTATGTGAGTTAGATTGGCTTTTCAGCTAGAACACTGCACTATATGCATTATTTTTTTAATCTTTTATAATAACCATGGATATTCTGCTATCACTGCAACTTAGGCTAATTTGTCATTTTGGAAGTACATTATTCTTGACCACATCAAAAGGATTTTTATAAATGGAAATCAATGCATCTTTCTTCTTCTTCTCTCTCTCTCTCTCTCTTTCCTTCTATGTAGGCATTTTCCCAGCATACAGAGCTTTCATTTTTGTTCCTGGAGCATGTCATCTCCGTCCTTAAGCAGACTCCAGTTCCTAAAGGCGATTCAGAGAAAGCAGAGATTTCTAGTGAATTTGTTGATGGTCAAATAGATAGTAATATCTTGCAAGCTGCTATTATTGCTCTCACTGCCTTTTTCAGGTAATTATGTTCAAGCCATACTTGTCATTCTTAAGCTACATAATATAGTTCCAATGTTCTCGTGTTTGAATTTCATTGCAGAGGTGGAGGTAAAGTGGGAAAGAAAGCTGTTGAACAAAACTATGCTTCCGTTCTTGCCGAACTTACTTTGCAATTAGGAAGTTGTCATGTCCTAGCTAGTTCTGGTCAGCAAGAACCACTACGGTAAATACTTGAAAAGATCTTCATGTATCTTGATAGGCGCTTTCTCCTGAATAAGTTACCAATGAGTTAGTAACGTTTGTACTCTCTTTGCTTCTGCAGGGCTCTTTTAGCTGCATTTCAGGCATTTTGTGAATGTGTTGGAGATCTTGAAATGGGAAAGGTAGACTAACATGCAGGCTAAAATTACAAGTATGATGGAGTCTTCTTCACATATTCTAGTGTGAATTAAAGCAAAGGTGTTTTTGACTCATGCTTGTAGATTTTGGCTAGAGATGGAGAGCAAAATGAAAATGGGAGGTGGATCAATCTTCTAGGAGATATAGCTGGCTGCATATCTATAAAGAGACCAAAAGAGGTGATATGATTCACTTTTGACGTTTTTATTTATTTTATTTTGTTGTCGTTAATTATAACGTTGGTAGTATGGTCAATTAGTATATAAAGGAATTACAGAGATAATATTGGCAGCCAGTAGCAGGGAAAAAAAGGAGATTGAAGAGACAGAAGAAGTTGGGAAGAAAGGATTTGGGAAAAAAAAAAAGAAAAAGAAAAAAGAAAAAAAAAGTGCAGCTGAACTGTGATGAAACCGACATGCAAACCTTCTCACATTTTCTAATAAAACCCTACATGCAATGGCCAATGGGAAAGTATGCATGCAGAGGCTTAAGCTGCCGCCTCTGTATTCTTCTTTTTGGGCTCTAGTTCATTGTTCTTTTTCATTAAATTGCAGTGGGCGTAGGTCCAGGTTTAAGCCTTAGTGCCCACCTCACTACTGAAAGGTGTTTGTTAGCATCTTATACCTTGAGGCTAAATGAAAATAGCCTGAAAGACCTTTTTAGTTCCTCTCTTGCTCTCTCTTTACTTAACATTTCTGTAACTTCTTGCATGGTGCGGAAGAAATTGACTATTCATTTGGGCTAGCAAATGGATTTTTAAAAAAATTCCCCCCCCCCCCCCCCCCGGTCGTTTATCACTGCAGGTTCAATCTATATGTTTACTTTTGACTAAATCTTTAGATCGACATCAAAAATACCAAAGAGAAGCAGCAGCTGCTGCGTTGTCGGAGTTTGTCCGGTACAGGTAATGTTGGATATATGTATATTTTTTAGGCTTGCAAGTATGCTATACGACCTTGTTTTACTCTTTGTCTTTAAGACTTCAAAAGCTTAATCTATTTCATCACTATGACTTGTGTCTTATTTGGATTCTGTTAGGACCGTACTTTGATAGTTTTTCTCTAAAAAAAAAAAAAAAAAAGAAAAGAAAAAATTGAGTAGCAACATTCAACTTGTTTCTCTCATGTTCTATTGTCAGTACATCTTTCAGTTTTGTTTTTTTTTCCTTTTATTTTGTTTTAGGCTCTAGCCAATTTAATTTAAACGCCTTGTTTAATTGTTTTTTTTGTTTTTCAGTGGTGGATTTGGGTCCCTATTGGAGCACATGGTGGAGGTGTTGTGTCAGCACGTGTCAGATGAGTCTCCAACTGTTAGACGCTTGTGTTTGAGAGGACTAGTACAGGTTCACAAATTCTTAAACCGAAATTCTGCAATTAAACTTATAGTTTGTGCTATTTCCTATTGATTTTGCTGTCCTAATTCAAATTGCTGAAAGCACAAAGCCATGAATGAACATTTTCTGCAAGGCATGAATGTCCATTTATATATTCATGCATTCTTTACCTTTCTTGAGACGTATAGAAATGAGCTCCTACAGACGATTATCATATCTAATTTTATGGATTTTATAAAGTGTTCTGGTTTTTGCATTGTGGGAGAAAGTGACTCTTGAAAAATTTTTGGGTTGCAGCTACCATCTATTCATATTCTGCTGTATACGGCTCAAGTTCTGGGAGTAATATTAGCTCTGCTAGATGATTCAGATGAATCTGTGCAATTAACTGCAGTTTCTTGCTTACTCATGGTGAACATCCTCTGATTGTCCATCTTAATTATTTATTGACTTATTCCGAATACTTGGTCTCTGTGAAACGGAACACAAATTCATCTTTTTAACTCCCCTTTTTCTTTACATGCATAGATACTTGAATCAGCACCCAATGATGCTGTAGAACCTGTTGTAATTAATCTTTCTGTCAGGCTTCGTAATCTTCAGGTGAGAGTAGTTGATTCCCCAATTGATTCATTCTAGTAGTTGTCAAAACAAGGGTGAAAGATATACTTATGAAGTTCTACATTAGGAATTTAATTTTAGATTGATTGAATGTTCAGACTAATTTACTGTATTTATGGATCAGGTATGCTTGAATGCAAAGATGCGAGCTAATGCTTTTGCGGCTTTTGGAGCACTAAGCAACTATGGAGTTGGGGCACATCGCGAGGCATTTCTTGAGCAGGTATCTTTTTGACGTCCACTCACTTGATTTTGTGTGTTGTCTATGAAAATTTTCAAGGAAACATAGTTGGTCTGGTTTATTACATTACCATTGCCATTAATTTCTTTTTCTTGTCAAAGTTCGATATAATAAATGTTCTATTGTGATCAGACACATGCTGCTTTTCCTCGCTTGGTTTTGCATCTTCATGATGATGATGTTGGTGTTCGTCAAGCTTGTCGGGTATTTGCTTAAACCTCTTCTATGTTGTTTTTTGTGTGGTTTTACATTTGAAGTATTGTTGACACTTTTTTTTTCCCCCCCTTTTTGTTCAATAGAATACGCTTAAACGAATTGTCCACTTGTTTGACATGGAAGGATTATGTGCATTGCTCAACACACATGGTTTCAACTCTGATCATAGGTTCTCCTTGACACATTTTAAATCTGGTTTTGTTTGACTTTATTTTTATAAGGAAGAAAAATGTAATGGCAATAGTGCTTTACTTTTTGACGGAATAACGCCACACTACCTCTCCTTTTTTCAGAAGTGACTACGAGAATTTTGTCAGAGACCTCTCAAAGCAAGTTGCTCAGAATCTCCCTTCTAGAGTTGATACGTACATGGCATCAATAATACAGGTTCTTATCTATTGTCGTCTTTATATTAAATAAATTTTAAGCCTTAACCCTACCAAGGGTAGACTGCACTGGTCATTGTTTGCTGCTTCTGTCTTTGCGAGTATCGGACTTTAGATCACATACCATTCTTTTTTCTTCTATTTCTTTCAAGTTGTACTCAACTTTGACACTTATGTTTTAATATCACAGGCTTTTGATGCCCCTTGGCCAGTAATCCAAGCAAATGCTATATACTTATCGAGCAGTATGCTATTTTTTTCGGATGATCAGCACATATTGGCTCTTTATTATACTCAGGTATTTTTCAGATGAATATTGTATCATTGGTTATGGTGTAGGTAAAAGTAAATAGCCTTTCCAACGCTCATGTATTGTTCTAGGTGTTCGGAGTGTTGGTGGGTAAAATGAGTCGATCAGCTGATGCAGTTGTTAGAGCAACAAGCTCTTCTGCCCTAGGTTTGCTTTTGAAGTCCTCAAACTCACTTTCATGGAGAGCAGATCGACTTGATCGTGCAGAATCAACGCGGAGGGGGCATGATTCTTGAGGTTACCAATTGGCACGTTCATGTCCAGCTGTTCCACATCTTTGACGCAAGGTAACTCACTCCTTGTTGCGCAACTAACCTTGAGTTTTAACGAAACTAGCGACGGCTGAGGGATGGTGTGTTGATTTACTACGTGCATAATTGAGCATCTTTGGTGATATGATGATTGTTGAAGCTTTGTATCTATTGTTGTATTTGTACAGTTGTTGCTGACTAATCTACATTGTATCGTGTGTCAATTGTTTGTAAATTGTGTGATTGCTGCTTTGTTAATTCTGTATTTTGCGCCTAGATATATTTGTATATTTTGTAGAGTGGATGTTGTACATTAGGGAATGTTCTATGATACATAGAACTAAACTCCTGCGAAGTTGTGGCTTTCCTAACATGAAGTAATCTATATTTGTTTATCTTTATTTAATGATGCTTCCTTAACATGAAGTAATCTTTATTCATTCTTCTTTATATATATGATCAAACCCCGTTGGGGCTATCTCACCTCAGCGGTGGGAGGGGAAGAGTTTGGATAGGAGCTCTCGGTTTAGAAATCTGTAGTGTTTTTATTTCTCTTTAATAAGTGGGAGTCATATGTTTCATACCATTTTTATTTAAAAAAATTAAAAAAAAAGGAAGAAAAACCGTAGATGAGATGCCCATCCTTTAATATAAAACTGGTTCGGCTTATCATTAAACATTGCATCATGTTGATGAATTTAGCAAGAAGATTTTAAAGGTTTAGAAGGTCACATGATCTCAATGGTAGACTTTGCTTGATATTCTACGGGACATATTCTAACTGACGTGACACGTAGGTTGTTATTCTTTTAGTTGGTAGTAGTGCAAAATATTATCACTGAATTAGACTACTCTTATTGATTATGCCATAGAATTCGGCCTCAGAACCTAATTCACTCATCCAAGTGAAACAAACACGTCAAAAGGCCAGGGTTATCCAAAAGGGTTTCAGAATATAGTCTTGCCACCTTCAACAAACTTAACCTTTTGAATTCATTGATGCAACAATTGTGCTGCTATAGGAAGCCTAAAAGCTGATGGGGGAACAAAACCAAAAGACCGAATCGCATTGCCTCGTAGCATGTTTGTTGTTCGGTCATGCGTGGTTAAGCTACAATGCTGCCGGGGTTCATGGAAATGTAACTTCTAAGCCGATAGTTGTTGTTTTGTGCATTACTTGCCTTGTCGAATGGAGACAATAGAACTCGAATTCCAGGACCCTTTCGGTCTTCAAACTTTGAAGATTTGGATCTCCATGTTCATTGAGATTCTTCTGCTTCCTATAGAATATTTAACTTGATGCTTAATGTATATATAAATACATATGTATAAAATGCAAAATACAGAGGAGGCATAATACACGGGGATTTTAAGTTTTATATTCTGATATGAAGGAATCCAAGGAAGCATTCATGATATTTCAATATCAAACTTATGGCCCCCCATTTCATACATACAAATACAATTGGCTCCTTTTGTCGGCTAGTATATTCCAGGGAAGCACAGCAGTCTGTTGTACTGAAAATTGGGAATATTTTGAGGCCCTCGTAAGATTTCACCATCAGGAATTCCATGGTGTCATATGCAAGTTTTCCTCTCTCTCTCTCTCTCTCTCTCTCTCTTCGGTGTATGAAGATAAGTTAAACTTTTTTTCTTGGGCAACTCAAGGTTTACTGTGATTAATTTTTAGGTTTGTGGGATTCTTTCTCACTGGGCTTATCTGAATACACTGCTTTGGATAAGAATGCACTTATTACTGTATTATAATATAAATATATATATATATATCCTAATTATTATAATAATATTCTGATATAATATTTTTCAGTGATATTTATTTTTATATGAATAATTTAAATAATACCAGTATGATTTTTAAAATATTAAGTTACATATAAATGAATTAGTAGTTATAAGATTTTAAGTATAATATTATAATTATTAAACAATTCTGATTGTCGGATTTGCGTTATTTCCATGCTTCCAATGGGAATCCTTTCCACCATGTCATAGAATGTTGTAATTTACCTTTTTTTTTAATAAGAAAAAAAATAGCTATTTACTTGTATTATATATCATACGGTTGGAAGATATAATCACTTGTGCCATAT